>JAVQKG010164234.1:0-14802 GCA_036025885.1 Hypseleotris bucephala
CCCCCCCCCCCCCCCCCCCCCCCCCCCCCCCCCCCCCCCCCCCCCCCCCCCCCCCCCCCCCCCCCCCCCCCCCCGGGTCCATTTGGCCAGAGCACTAGTCATTTCATTAAGACTTTTGACCCGCTCTGGCTTTTACAATTATGCACCAACCTTTTTTTACACTCCTTCACCCAAGCCCCTGTGAAATATTTTTAATTCACTTTGGGGGCGATTTAAAGGGGCCAAACGTTTTTCAATCTAAATTAGATTCCCATTTGACACGTGATCTATGGAGTAATATAGTTACAGATGCACTGAAATATATGAAGATTAAATTGAGTGCAGTTCTTTGAAATTGTATGTATTCATTTTGTGATTAATCAAACAGTTGTAATTCATAATGATTACAGTAGGTTTGCTGCATAGCGTTCCCTTTTAATTATATTAAGCCATTTATCAAGTCCCTTATGCAAAGCAGCTAAAGTTAATGATGTATTGGTTTTTGTTATGCTTTTTGATTTCACTATTTTAGAGAGCACTGGAAGCTATAGTCATATCTCACAGTGGTAAACAAATAAATAATGCTTAGACTTTGACTTTGAGGGGTCAACTACTGTAGTTCAGGGGTGTCTGTGAGCCACAAAGCCCTCAAGGTAAGACCATAGTAACAAATCCATTAAATTATTATTATTATTATTATTTTTTTTTTTTTTTTTTACATATCTCTCATTGATAATGTTGAATATGATTTTTAGGAGAAACCCACAATCTACAATATGATTTAAAAAATAAAACAAAATTGTTGACTATTTTTGGTAATAATATAAAGAACTTAGGTTCCACAGCTACTATACATTTTATTGTACTGCATCAAGTTGAACTGAAAATGCAATCCTGTCTATAATTTCATATTGGCATTTTGATTTTCTGGCATACAGTTGCTGACTTCATGTAGCTTGACAGTGATTTTAACTCTGCATCGGTGTGTATGGCCCTGACCACCCAGCTCCCTTCCACCGTATCATAATCATTTGGCTCAGTGCCTTGATTCAAATTGGTGAATAGTTTCTCAGCAAGATACATCTGCTCACCGGCCGTATTATTTTCTCAAATACAGGTCACGGTGCAGCGAGTGGGGTGGTGTTGGGATGGTGTTGGGATGGGGGAGTGTAGACTACGCCCCAGTACACACAGCCCCATAGATACAGTCTGGCAGCTCCGGGTGAATCATCGTCCCGTCACAGGTGGAGGAAACAACAGTACTGGGATTGGCAGTTCCAGAAGGTGGTGTCTGGACCAGTGTTGAGTGAGCTGTTTGGATTGGCAGTGGATGGAGGATGAGGACATGTCAAAGTTTTGTATTTTTTTCTAAGACTGTGCAGAAAGATTCTCTCACTTTATTGTCTGTTAAAAATATTTTCCAGATTACAGGTGACTTTCTGTTGACAATATGTGCTGATAGTTGTGTGTCCTAAAACATAGGAACAAGAAACATTTAATTCATTAGTTCATTAATTTTCTTAACTGGCTTCTGAAAAAATGTATAAAAGTGTATTTTTGTTGCTTTTGAATTATATTTGCAATAACTTATCTTATACCACCATCAGGCCACATACAGACAAAAGTAAAAATGGTCTTAGTAATTGGAACCAACATGAACAATCTGTGAAATTGTTTACATGCTCACCCCTTAGTATCAAGGTACAGGGTTGTAAATGTAGTAATTTGTCCAAAAAATAAGTTATTGCATTTTTTGTTAGCAAAACTTATCATTCAATACTTATTATAATTTTTTGAAGTAACTATACTCAATACATATGTTTAGTACTTTCTCCACTTCCATCTCTTGTCAGGCATTTCCTTCTTTGTGGGTGTACACTGTAAACATAAAGTGTATTTCATGTGATCTCTTGTAGAAGTTGCTCGTTGCAGTCCTCAGATCAAAGCCTCAGTTCTTGTAGCCGCTGCGAGGGCCCGGCTCGACCAGCAGATGTTTAGCTCCGCAGTTTTCGGTGCAGCTCTGGCTAAATGGGCCTTTGCCGGTGTCACATCTCACTGGATTGTTTTTCTTCCTCTTTTGTGTGTGCGAAGCGTAGGACACAAAACGTGAAACTGCCGGGGATATCTGGTTTTTCTGTGACACTCTCATTGTCCTCCTCCTGTGAATTTCGGCTCCGGAAAAGAAATCCTTTCACTGTAATTGGGTGTGAATGAAACACTTGCACCTCGCCTATTGTCTATGGTATAGGCTTGTATTCAGGCCAGTGGTTAAACAAGCTGAGAGACCAGTAAAAGAAAGTAAACTAAACTGGTGGGATGAAAAGCAATAGTAGTAATTGAAGAATCTCAAAATGGGTTTAGAGGCGCTAGTGTAATTGGATCACTTATTTATTAGACTTGGGCTGTATAACTTTTTTACTAGTTAAATAAATGAGCCTAAATGTAAAATAAATATATTTTTTTTCTATTTGCATTATAATCTTCTTTAAAATAGGTTTCACAATTCTCAGACAAGCTAAACAGAAAACAATATGCTATATATACTTCCTGGATCCCACTTAGAGGTTCCAACCCACAATTGGGGACCTCTAGTATAGAATGTCTTTTGAGCTTGCAATAATATCCACATTTTTTACTTTATGTTGAATTGATAAAAAAAAATCTGCATTGCAAACATGTAAAAAGAGCCACTAATACTTTTAAGAATAAGGAATGTAGCTTGAGCTTTAGTTTGAGTTGTAAAATAAAGATGTTGTTTTAAATATTTGATGAACATAATTACTGAGTGTCCTAGTAACCTTGTTAATACAAATGTGTGCCTTGGACTAGAAACCCCAGAATATATTTTAAAGTGAAATTACATGGCCTGACAGTTAATCCATTTTTTTTTTACATCCAAGTTTGATTGAGAGCCCCCTAGTGGCCGTCCTAACAGAGCTAAGTAGTGGTGTAATGTGGTGCTGACAGGAGGCTTGCTTTAGCAGACAGTGTGTGCTTAAGTCCAGGTTGCTGGTATATGGCTATAGGAGATTGATTGAGAGATTCACTGGGCCTAATTGTGCTCCACCATCTGCCTGCAGTTTCCAGACGCTGCCAGCCATGTGACAGTGTGAACCAGGCTCCACTGATGAGCAGATGTGTCCGCACCAATGTGGATATGTCTGAGTTTTAGTGCTTTCTTTTTTACATTATCGTACATTTTTTACTGAATTAGGACAATTTTTAGATGCTGTCAAATGGTCATAGTGAAGTATATACAGTATTTTCAATGAGACCCTATTATGATATCTATCTTCATGTTACACCGTCAAAAACATATGAGTAAATAAACTCCACCTTACTACAATTGTTTTATTTTGCTGTGGTAAGAGGTGTGGTCAGCAGGGGGAAAGAGTCTTACATCTAATCTGGGCTTTTTCAGCGGAGAGAAGGCAACGGCTTTTTAAAATAAAGCTTTTTAAAATAAATATTACATTTTTCTAACTTACCATCCAAGCCTAAGCTGAAAAAGACTTAACATTTCCTCTTTAAACTTTATTTGAAAGGGCTTTGTGTGACTGCCGCAGCTCTTTTTGTTTGCGTTTTATTAATTCGAGGATCTATTTGAAATGTGGTCATTGTCGCTGTCAGTGAAGCTATTGATACAACAGCCTGACAAATGTCATAGAAATAGAATACATTTCCATAAATCAATCAGTCGCGCTCTTCTCACTGCTTCCAGAATAAAACAAAGCACACACAACAAGACAAAGGGCCCAATTTAAATCTACGCTATTCACTAAATCTATTAAAGTGGCCAATAGGGAGTGCGTGCAGTTACAACACGAATCAACAAGGAAAAATCCCATAGAGATGTTTATTGATTAAAACAATTAGTGATTTTTTTTCCCTCACTGTTTTGAGAGTGAAATTTGATGCCATCTCTCTTAGCAACATGTATAGACTTGTCCTTTCCCACTGAAGGAATTGAGCTAAGTGAATTTTGTAGTCTGTCTAGGCAAAATACCACGTTAGTAGCATTTTATTATATATAAATGTATTTTATAATTTTTTAGGGTATGTCTTCATTCTCAATGTCTCTACTGAACATACTGAAAAAACGTAACATACACCATAACACGCCTTTTTTATTTTTCCTAGCCTTAAGTGACTTGTCCTTGTCCACCAACTTCATTTTCATATGGACAGAAGCCACGGCCCAGTTGAAGAAAGCATCTCCAACTCCCTCAAAAAGTGTTTTAATCAGCACAGTGCACGCATAAATAATGGAGGACTGGTTGAATATTTATGACACTTTGAAGTAATGCGAGTAAGTCCGAATGGCCCCACCATCAGACACTCGAGTGCGTCCGACAAGTGGGAAGCTGTTTTTCCGTCTGACATCACAGCGCTCTTTGCTCACTGACACAAAAAGTGATAGGACCTACTTGAAATGCTGCACCTTTTGGTACGGGGACACCGGGCTACAATGTACATTGCACAAATTTGAGTAATGGGCTACTATGAGCTTTAGGTGGGATACAGCCTGGACAATGGCAAGTTCGTTTCTTAGACTGACATTTGGAGATATGCACAGACAGATAAGCATTCATATTCATCTTCATCTGCCTATTCCTGTTAGGGGTACACTAAAGGGTATCAACGCAACTATGGGCTTTCGACAGGGTACACACTGACATACACTGACAATCTTTTTTTCATGTTAATATAGATACAGTTTAGATTTACTAATTCACCTGCATGTTTTTTGATGGTGGGAGGAAACTATTGACTCGAGGCTAACCCAACAACTAGGGGATTTGGGTGAGGTACATTGGCCTGTTAGTCTCATGTCAGACATTTAGACAATCACAGACAATAGCTTAGAAAAACTATTGCATTTTTTCACTCACTCATGTCACTGTCTCATGTAAAGAAGTGTGCACTAGTTCAAAGTTTAGGTAAAGATATAAATAACGTTTTCTAGAATGTTCTGAGAGGTAGTTTTATGTCCGACAAAGCTGAAGTGGATCTATTTAGTTAAAAGCAAAAGAAAAAGGCCCAGGCCATTTCTCAAAAATTGATGACAGCCGTGCATAAATTATGCAAACTTTTGTCCTTGTGCCAAACAGTGCATCTACTGAATAATAATTACAGTAGGGACTAAGGAATTTGCTGAATATGAAACACATCCCAACGTCCCCTGTCAATGGTGGCCAAAGACATAAAAAGAGAGACTCAAATCTAACCAAAGACAGAAACTGGAAGCGGAACACTGGCTTTGACAATGCTCAAAATGTAACCTGATGTGGGCCAACTTCGATTTCCACTTCACATGTTACTTGACAGCTATTGTACTTTTCATCGCTAACAAAGACTACATTGAAATATCTAGGCCTGTATGCAAATGAAGCATCCACTTACTTTATAGTGCTGTTTAGAGGCTTGGATGGCTGTCGGACATTTACAAGGGTGCCAAGTAAATTTAATTTTGCTCAGATACTAGGGCTTGATAACTCAATGAATAAGGCTGTTAAATTGCAACAACAAAGTTCAGCAGGGTTTTATTGGACGCATGAATGAGAATGAGAATCATTCTATAGACATGGAGCGACTGGTAAAATTTGATCTTATAAAAAGTAAACTTCTCATAATTCTCTCATAAAATATCTACTTTGTGTTTATGATGTCTGTGTAGATGGCGCTCTCAACTCTCAACTGCAGGATGCTGTGGGTTCGATCTTAGCATTGTCCACCTGCTTTCGAAAATCAGTGTTATTAGAATTGGTGACACTAAATATACTTAGTACATTATATATATTAATAAGCAATGGTCTGGGTTTGGCTTTTAATTCTTTCAACTAAAGAAAACTAGTACTGGATAGATAAAGGATGTATCAACCAATCAGAGCGCTCCTGTCCTATGGAAGCATGTGATTGATTAAACAGTTGCATCCCTCCAAAACAAAAATCCTTTTAACAGCCCACTGAGGATCTCAAAGTCTTCTTACGTGACTTCTGGTGTGCTAAACTACAGAGTAAGAATCTTTGCTTAATGATAGGGAAGATAAATTAGCTAGTGCAGCTTTAATCAAGCCTAAATAAGTAAAATACATTTTGAGAAGGCAGAGCATATAATCCACCTCTCGGAGCATAGCAGAAAACTTTTACATCTTTACCTAAACTTTGAACTAGTCCACACTTCTTTACAGAGTACTTTGACGTGTCCGGTATGAATAAATCCCACAACGTTCTGCTTGCCTCCTGTTCTGGTGCAGTTTTCCCAATGGGATACGGATACTTTGTTAAAGCTTTTCAAATGAAATATTGGGATATGAGCAGTTCCCTGGATGTGTCCCTTAAGGCTGTCACCTCAAGAGTTATTTCTAGTACAGTTCTCAATAGAAAGAAGGCTCCGCTGAGAAATGCAATGGGGACTTTGGTATAGCTCACATCCCTGGAGAAACTGGTCTATATTTACTTAAAGGAAAGGAGCTACATGTAAATAAGGTACAATCCACTTCTATGTCTTTAAGTCTTGGATGTGTCTTTAAGTCTTGGATGTAAAGGCTTTGTCCGCTGGTGTGGATTTCAGTAATCTGTGGCTTTGGGGCTGTGTAATCCAGTTGTATTGCTTGAGGAAAGAAAGTTGGTGGTGCTTTTTGTCTTTTTCTTCCTTTTGTTATACATTTAAACCCGAGTTAAACAAGTGATTTCTGCATGGTTCTCAAATATTGGTACGGTGTTCATTGGTGGTACGCAGGCTCTTTCTATTAGTCTTTGTGTTCATTTTTTATTTCTTCTTTGGTTTAAGCTTAAATTTGACCACAACCTTGTCCTGGGTTAGCCTCAATAGCTAGACATCCATGTGATATTTCCTCCTAAAATAAAATGTCAAACAGCCAGAGGGTCAAATAAATTACAAATGGCGGCTTTGAGAAAAATACTTTTGTGTCATATTTGAAAGATTAAGAAAAAAAAATATTTTGCGCCTACAGTCTGTCACATTGCCTTATTATTCCCATTATTGACGCACACCAACCGGACACTTTATTAGGTACAAGGTCCACCTAATAAAGTGTCCAGTTAGTGTATTTACTGGTTACAGATAAAAGTAGTGTGTTAGCAAAGTTCCGTTCAATTTGTGTGTGTTGAACTATTTAATTATGCACATAATGTCCTGTCTACAGTGTGCCGTGGCCTTCTGCTAAATCATTTTTAAATACAATAGACCTCATGCTCGCGTGATAAATTAAGCACTTAACACCTAGATGACTGCAGTTTGTAGTAGAGTACCAGGGCACCATATGGTTCCAAATGACTTTTAGCAGTGTACACGGGATAACTTATATATTTACACTGAAAACAAGGAGAAAGCTATTTTTAAATGACTGAAGTAAAACCTTATTAATTTTGTGTTGGTAATAAGCAATGGTTTGAAGTTTATTTTGGCTTACAATTATGGAGGAGCAGCAGATATCAAATTTTTCACACACTGTATCAATTTAACAAAATAAAAAGGTGAGAACCTCCTGTAGTTGGTCAGATCTATGTTCATCAACATTATGTGTCCAAAGAATGAAGTCAGCTGACTACCTGAATATACTGAATGGCCAGCTTATTCTTCCCTGATGGCACGGGCATATTCTAAGATGCCAGCATTCATCGGGCTCTAATTGTGATAAAGTGGTTCAGGGAGCACGAGACATCATTTTCACACATTGTGTCCACCACAGAGTCCAGACCTTAACCACTGAGAATCTTTGGAATGTGTTAGAGAAGGCTTTGGTCCAACTCTCATGTAATTAATTAATCTATTTGGTGGAGACTTCTTGGGGGTGCTGGGCACCGTGTGTTGCATTTACCAAAAACAAATAATTACTACATTAATCATTTTTAAATAGATTGTTCTCCTCAGTAACTGTCAGTTCTCATCTTTCCCGAGACTTGTTTTGCTCTAGGCCTGAAGTCACTTGTTATTGTTCATCTTGAAGTGAAACGCACTAAAAATACATTTGTGAATTCTGCCTCCTCCATCACTGTCTGCGCACCAGTCCTACTATAAGCTGTAACAAATGGTCAGGCCCTTAGCTGACAACACAATGTATGGCAATGTATAAGTGGGATATCAGACCAGACTTTCTATGAATAAATATTATAATATGTTTAATATGGATGTATTCAAATGCCTCAGCTTTAGAGGTCAGGTTGTAAAGTGAAGAGCATTTGATGTTTTTATCTAACAATGGCAGCTTTATGGTTGTGGGCAAGTGATACTATATCCCAAGGGCTCTCAGAAAAAGTGAAGAAAAATATAGAAAACATATTTTTCTGCATGGCTTCCACCCATTTTCCAGTGCAAAGGCAAATTAAGTACAGATAAAGCGGCTTTCTCGTGAGCAGGTAATGTCTTCTCACCAAATAGATTTTTTTGTAAGCTCCAAGGCACTCTCAAAGCACTCTTCTATAGTTTTCTGTCAGTTACCATGCAAATAACACGGTCGGCTGGGTTATAGATTGGCTCCAGCGATGCAAACAGCAGGTTGAGATGGCGATACTTAAGTCTGCATGGGGGCAGAGAAATATGATGTGATGAGCGTACACAGAACGGAAGAGAAGCAAGTTTAATGTTTTTAGAAAATTACAAAATATACTGTGAAAAGTTGTACAACAAACAGCTTTGGGTTTCAAATTGTATTAATATATGGAACAATTCTAAACCTTTTTATAGCATGTTTTGGACTAAATTGCCTAAAACTTGTTTTAAACCATGACTAAACTGGGACTAAATCAGGTCTAAACCAGGACTTAATCATAAACTAAACCGGAATTAAGTCAGGTCTGAACCAGGACTAAACCATGACTAAATCAGGTCTGAACAAGGACTAAACCAGAACTAAATCACGTCTGAACCATGACTAAACCAGAACTAAATCAGGTCTGAACCAGGACTAAACCAGAACTAGATTGTCAAAACTGTTCTTTAAGTTGAAGGTATGCACTCAACACTTTCCCTGGTGCCACGAACATGTCCCGTATAGGAACACAGATGTGCATTCAGGCGACTCACACTCAATTTAAGTGGAAACGTGATCCAAAATGCAGGCCCTGACTTAATAAGTGTGGCACTGGTGTTAAATGCTGGGGTCATGCTGTCAAAGTGGTGTGTTATGCATGTGCTCAAACTGAATGAAGACATATTTGTACTGTGGTATGCTGATTTGGGTCCAGCTATACACACTGGTTTTGGATTTGTGAAGGGTAGAGTGCAATGACATGTGAAAGTAATGGAAAGTATAGTCAATTGTATATTATAAGATGGACAGAAAATAATGTTGATTGTTGTTTAATTTTAAGTTTATTCTGTCACGTTATAAGTTTAATTGTGTTCTTTCAAGCCTTCAATCCTTCTTTAAAACTAATATAATACAAACCTAGAAAATGCTGAAATACAGAATACAATGCTTTCACATTTTAAAATAAACAGACATTGACCACCAAGGTTCTTGTCTTTAATCTTATTCTGTCTAGCTGTATTTCTCTTCAAAAATTTGTATTGAAAACACTTTTACTCAATATTTTCTAAATCATCTTGCTGACAGACAGACCAAGAAAAACATACTGGCAAAAACATAAAATTGGCACAAACAATTAATTACTTTTTGGCTTAGGGATCCAAATAAGAAATAATTCTGAATTGAAAGTGATTGGACTCTTTTTGTTGTAGTCCTAGTTTTCTGAATTCTGGCAGTTTCTCAGGTTTTCACGCTGCATTGCATCTTTTCCAACATCACAAGTCACATTAGCATAATTGAGAAAGAAACAATATAATACTGCTTTAATTGCTCTGTCAAAATACCTGAAGCATTAAGCGCGGGGCATTAAATTTAAACAAATTTTCATAAAAGTGTCATCAAATCTTTCCCAGCTTACTCCGGTCCACTAAATCTGACCGAACGCTTACAATGCACATTTCTGCATGGCCTGGCTCCAAGCTTCACCTCATTCCCACAGTCTCATCTCGCATACAGAGGACCATTTGAATTTTTAAGGCGTCGTCAAAGAAACTGTCAGCATCAGCGTGCACGGAGCAAAATTACCCACAATGCACTGAGTTATTGGTGCCATTTGCGGTGAGCGTCGGTGCATATACGGATGCAGCGGGGCCCCCAATCTGAATAATGATTTGCAGGATCCGGGCGAACAGCGTCACTCTCCAGTTAACATGTGCCCTTTACGGAGCGCTAACAGGACGCCGTGGAAAATCTGACGGGAAGTTTTTGAAAGATGATGTGGGAAAACAAAATTAATTTAGTTTGGTATTTACAATGGAAAAGAATTAAGATACATTTTACAAAATTTAAGCAAGTTCTTTTTTTTATTTTACTTTCTTTTACAATAGCAGAATACCTTATTTGACCATTTGCAAGACTTAGATTGTATGTCAGCCTACCCAAAGATTGGATTGGATCCCACAAGCTCTACTTTGCTGCATGTACCCCCAACTTTTAAACTTCTACCTGAGTAATATTATTTTAAAGTAACTAAAAAATTCAGACCATTTTTTTTCATAATTTTACCACTTGCAATATTTTGAGGACATATTTCAGAAAAGTGTTGACCATTAGTTTATTCACTCTTTTTTCCCATTATGATGACTGAGATGAAACGCTGCTAAACCACAGAGCCTTTTGTACAGTGTATAGCTCTGAGCACTACTGTACAAATGTGGATTGGGTACACACTGGCTCTATGCAGATGAGAGTAGGGCTGCTTGATGTTAGCTAAAGATATTGCATTATGTTTACTGAAAATATTTAGATGGCCAAAACTGATTAAACATCAACCTTTAGCAGGTAAGTCTAATTTAGAAGTCAAAAATTGGGTTAAAGTGAAAACATGGGCTGAACTAGGGCTAAACCAGTTTAACCAGGTATCCCCAGAACTAAACTAGATTAGATTAGATTAAAACAAGAATTAATCATGACTAGATCAAGACTCAACTAAAATCAGTATACAGTGATTTGTGTAAAAATGATTGGGATCCATGCTTCCAGGCAAATTTATTTTTTGCAGCACAGTAGCACTTTTCCATCATCAATCACTATAGAGGCTTGGAGAGTTGTAATGCATCAAAAGATGAAAGCCATGATTCTCCGTGATGGGGCTGTTAAAATTCAGACTCCTAAGTAGACATCATCACAATGTCTTGTAGCTGGAGGCAACATGAGGCAGAAGCCAGGGGAAAGAACCCATCCACTGAGCCACTGATTTTTCTGTTTACATGCACACAGCGAAGTAAGCTAATGGGTGATTCAAGTTAGAAACACCTTGTCCTTAATCCTACCAAGATACATTCCTTCTTCTTTACTTATTTCTGTTGTTTGTCCCTGGTGCCTACATATATGGGCCTTAGCTGGGTACACCCTGCAGGACCGTGGCCATTAGTTGTGGAGCTGACACACAGACAGACCACCATTCATTCTCACAATTCACAGTTCATATATTCTGTTCATAGGGCCTTTCCACTCAAATGTCTGCATAGAAAGATGAAAAACAGACTTTGAAATCTGACTAAAAAGCATACCAGTGATGCGTAGTCCCAAGTGCGCCTGTATCTTTTGTATATTTAAATTCATCTTAGTCCAGAATGCCACTTAGGTAATTTTGTTATTCACTTTTGGCTGTGTCACATTACTCATTTTTCAATCTGTGTTTGGAAACATCCATCAAATTTGACGGAGCCTCTCAAAATCAAGATGGTAACCGATTTCAAACCCTGTTCTGGGACTTGTCTGTCGTCTGTCTGTCATTGACCTAACCACAATTATCCAAGTTGAGTTATTTCATTCCAGTTATGATTTGTGTGCTCTTCGCTGCCAAGAATTTTGTAACTATGACCAATCTAAAAATTCTTGACATGCGAGAGACACTGTAGCACTGGTATTAATTTTGCGCCACTCCCAGCAGACTGATTGGAAAATGAATGTAATGGTTTGCACAGATGATGATGTCTGTCGTGCCAGCCTGGGGCATCAGCTGTGTATGTTGGAAATGTGTCAGAAAAGTCCTTTCCTTCCCCCCATCTCTGGAGCAGGCCCCCCTCTGCGCTCAAACCAACTGCTCCAGGAATTGCATGCCAGAATCATGGAGTGTCCCGGGGACCCCTGTCTCACTACATGTCCAAATAAAAAGAAATACGCTGGCAAGGAAATAGATTCCCATGAGCCTGAGAATCATTGAAAAAATACATAGAAATGATTTGTTTTTGATCAGGATTACCTTTTATATTTAGGTGGATTTTTAAAAGGCCCTATTATGCTTACTTGACTTTTGATTCATGCATGTCTGTGTAATACTAAATGCTGTTGCACAGAATGTCTTGGGGGCTTAAAACTTTTCTATTGTATGCAGTACCTTTAGCAGAAAAGAGTGTGACCAGCCAGGGGAAAGATGGCCATAAAGGGAAAATTTTTATTATGGTCCCCAAATAAGAAATAAATGATTACTTGTTAACGTGGATTTGTATCGTTCAAATCTACTCTACTATGGACAGAGTATTTACCCGTGAACTAGAAGATTCCCAGACTGTGTCCAGGTTCTATTGTATTTTACAGATAGGGCTAAGCTTTGCTTCTGCACTGTCCCCCCCCAAAAAAAAGTCTAGCCAAAAAAAAGATTGTGGCTTGGAGGTAGACTCCTGTAGAGCTCAATATATAGAAGCAAAAATAAAATCTCTCCGTCCAGCTTGGGTTCGGAGTCACCGAGGGGTGGAATGTGAAGGCTACAGAGGATGGGATAGAATTTCGGACTTTGCTTTAAAGGTGGTCCCCCCACAAACTCTCGATGCCCTGTTGTGAAGCCTGAATAGCATTTCAGTGTCGGATTGATACAAAAATGAAATGAAGGGAATGAGAGGAAAAGGATGGAGTGGTAGAAAGTCCCCTCCAGTGAGCCGTCAGACACCCGCTGTACATATGGAACAGCAGTGGATGACAGGACTCCCCAGAACTTAAGTTAAAGGGTTGAGTGAAGGGCTTGCATAGATGGCCATTGTTTCCAAATACACTACTGTGCACATGTTTTAGGCAAGTGTTAAAGCTGTAGTCTGGAGGTTTCCTACCACAAGAAATTATTAACAACAAAAAAAAAAGTTTAAATTACTAGGTAATCGATCATCATTATTTTTTACGTTTAGTATCTCCCCGGGCCTCTACAGCAACATCAAATTATATTTTTTGGCTACCAAAAATGTAATGTTTTGAATTTCTTTCTTTAGGAACACCTCCAAACCATGTAGAGCTTTGTGGAGTGAAGTAGCAATGTTTTCAAAATGATTAACTTATTTTAAATTATTAACAAATTTGTGGTATTCATTAAAAAGTTCTTAACATTTTATAAACAACCCCCAGATTGCATGCTGTTTTGTACTCCTGCAAGGCTGGAACAAATAAAAAGATCATCTTTTAATCAACAACAAACGATCGGGAAAACACTTACTCACACAGAGCCCCCTTTGGCATTGATATCTTCCATATTGATTGAGAAAAGGCCAATGGCATCAAGCAACACTCCGTTTTTCTATCTGCATAAACACCAGGCAATCTCATTAACTGACTCTGCTCAGGTCTCCATGTATTTTGGGGTGCAGCAGTCCTCCGGAAAAGTCAAACGCCATTACCGACTTCCTCGCTTTCACTGGGCCCAATAGAAGAGGGCACAGAGCTGTTTGGGGCTGTACTGAGAGAAGATGAATAACATTACACCAGAGTGCAATTATGGCTTGGGCCTGGGTCACACTTCCTGACGGTGCTATGCTACGTCAATTAAAGTGAGTTTTGTATTGCCAGGAGGGAAGGACAAAACATTACACAGAAAAAGTAGCAGCCACTAGGTAACCTAATAATGTGGCACTTGCTTTAACAGAAAAGAGTGTGGCAAGCAGGGAAAAATATTAATAATTGTAATGTAAATTGTTAATGTTGCCTTTAAATTATGTCAGACCACTTTCTGGAATCAGCTAGACATTTTTGGCCATATAATTGCCGCTCTCTGAATATTGTCTTATACTATTATTTGTAGAGAATGATTTTGAAATATCCAGAAAGGCCTATATGTACTAAAGACCATCACCCCTTTTCATTCTTTACCAACACTGGTATTCTTCTTAGTGTATGGTAGTCACCCTGTAAACTCCCATGTGTGGCCATTTCAAGCTATCTCAGATCTGTCCAACTATATTGTGCAATTTATCTCCCTGACTGCAACCCAATGTCACTTTCTTCCTTCAGCAGTGTGTGTTTGTGGTGTCTACACATGTACAATAACACACACAATCACAGCTCTGGCTCACCAATCTGCTGCTGCTGTACTCTGACATTCGCTAACTATCCCCTGACCATTATGTGGCCACCTCACCCCGGGAGACCTCCGCTTTTAGATTTCAAAAGGTCGCCCACCGGGGTCCAACCTAAACACATTCTAGCGCTCGGACCACAGACACACAAGGGGCCAAGGTCACAAGAATGTGTGCAATGTTTTTTTTCCCCACTTCCTGTAATGGGTGTCCTCCCATCCGCGCCAACAGCAGGTGCACTTCCTTTTTGTTCTGATTTCAGCTGGGGAAAAAATAAGTATTTCCTCTTTGTTGAGGTGCACAATAAATCCCAAATGTATTATCACAATGATTCAAATGCAGAATTCATATAGAAAGAAACTAAATGTAGTAACTAAAATACTAGTCACAAATGCTTTACTGAAATTATAACACTGACTGTTCCTAAAATGCCATATAATATATAAATTACTATCACCTGCTTCTATTTAAATACATTAGTGTCAATA
>JAVQKG010164350.1:0-10558 GCA_036025885.1 Hypseleotris bucephala
ATTGTAACTAACCCTAACCTTAACCCTAATCTTAACTGTTAACCATTATGTATGTGTGTTATTAAATGTTGTTCCAGTTTGTTCCAGTTTATCACATTGTACTTAATGAGGTAGATAATAATAATAATAAAGTGTGATCACAATTCCTTTAATTTATTTTGTTTTTTTGGCTTATTTTTATCTTTACTGTCAGTTTTGTGCTTAATAGTAGTTTTTCTGTCTGCTGTAGTGTGTTTTGTCTGTGAATTTTTGTCATTGCGCATCTCAAGTTTGGAAGGAGGCACTATCACATTGCACAGGCACAGGCATTTTGCCATGCATATACTACCTCCTTCAATAGCAACTCAAATCTCTCAAAATAACAGAAAAGGAGAGCCAGATTGGCCAAATTTAATTTGGTCTAATTTTGTACCAGAAATTTCCCAATTCAAACACAACTTTGAAAGGCTTTTTTAAAACGATTTTGAAAACACAAATTGCAACTATAGCAGTGACTGAGAAAAAACATTTGGCGTTAAAAATGTTCAGTCCTTTGTGAGGTGAAAGCACATTCAAATTCAAGTGCACTCAAATTGACACATTTACAACAAACACATTCCCCTAGTTTTTCAATGGATTTACCCCCAGGCACTTTTATCTTGTTTTCCCTCACAGTAAGCAGATGCTAGTTTGAGTTACCATTTCTTTGTGGAGTTTGCAGGTTCTCCTTGGATTTTGTATACTTATTTACCAAAAGAATCTGTATTCTTCCAAGCACAGCACTTTGTCCTTAAAGAGAGATTAGTCATTGTGGTATGCATCATTAACTTAATCAATATTGTCTATAAAAGAAATATGTGAAAAAAAAGTATATTTATATATAAATATATATGTATACCATCAACACTTTATTTTTCAGTCCTGACTTTAGAAAAATCTCAAACCCATTTTTTTCCCCACAAAAATGTCAAAGTTGTTGCCCACTCTCCGGCTTGTACTAAGTTGCTGGAAGGTGATAAAACATATTTTTCCAAGACTTACTCCATGCACTGTATTTTTGATTGTTTCTTTGAGATGAGAGCCAAAGGACACATGTGGCTCAGACAGTACATTGCTTTTAATCTTAAGAGATAAAAAAAAAGGTTTATTTGACTTCTTGAAGTAGCTAAGATTACCTTGAAGAGACCGAACTTGAAAATACAGCCATAATACCAGCATTTGGCAGCACTGTTTAATATCGGGACCACATTGGGAATAAGTGGAAATCTGCTAATGGAAATGTGAACCTATAGCTATTAGTTGATAAATCATTGGTGACCAAATCCAATTTATTCAGAGTTGGCGATCGCAGTACAAAATAATCAGAATAAATTAAAAAAAGCCTAAATCAACAGGCTGAAGAGAGATGCAAAATGATCACCCATCAACTCTATTGCACCCAGTCATTCACTTAAATAATTTTGTAGCCTGAAAATAAATTCGAGTGTGATTTTGGATTAGATATTTACCAATCACCAGGTCAGTCATTGTAGCTTTATTTAAAATAAACTCCTAACCATTATTTCATACTACAGCATCTTGTCTGTCAATACAGCTTTTTCTTATTATTTAAAATTTTAAAGTATATCCTTCAGCGTTGTGACACTGAGATCCTCCACCTCCAGGTCTGGTCTCTTAATCATTCCCATAGTCAGGGCACATACTCAAACATCTACAAATATTTACCGTGCAAAACCAAGTCTGAATACCCCAATCAAGTACAACATTTGAAAAGTCACCAAGTATATGACACTCTTATAGGCCTTCCTAAAAGTGGAGGCAATAAACATAAATCCAAAAATTAAAACACTGATTAAAGAGAAAGGTTGTATTTTTTAATTAGCACAAATGGCAGCATTATCAGGAAAAAACCCTATTGCTTGGTATTTCGACAATGCCAGCCTCCTCCCACTCAACACACCTGGGGACAGAGAACCAGATGGACACCCACTGTCTTCACAAATAGACAACACACAAACTGACACACACATTTAGGCTGACATCACACAACCATATGCAGTGAACACTTTTAAATAAAGACTCATTAAATGTAGAGACACATCAAATGAGGAGTGAGTCATCCTGTCGCTGTCTCCAACACTTGAATACATCCATAACTGAGCATATAATAGACGTCTCATATTGATCCACTGGCCACTTTGTTAGGTACACTATCCAATTCACCTGTAAGTGTCTCCATGGCAAGGTAATTTCATGTAATGTAGTTAGCATGGAAACAATAATTCAACCAGTATTTGTTTATATAATGTACTTCACAAAACAAACACATAATTTCCCAAACACATGAACATTTGTCAATCAGTGGGTCAACCACTAATCTGATGGTTGGCAGTTTGATCCTCACTTCAAACAGCATCATACTGCAGTTGTGTCATTTGGCAAGATACTTCCCATCACACCAACGCTTACAAGATGGTTAGAGTTGTTTCCAGAGGATAGATGAGAAAACGTTTACACTAGTATAAGATAATAGAAAGGCAACAGTTTAAAAAAATGAAACCAATGAGACAAAGTTAAGACTTAAAGTAGAAATTCTGAGTTTGTGCCCAAATTACCGTAGCGGTGAAAGAAAAATATTATACGTTTCTACTCCCTTCCCTCGCTTCCGCAACATACCTCTGAAGTCACGCCTCTTTATTTACTTTTTACAGGAGCCAAAATTGTAAGATGGATCTAATAGTAACTACAATTTTGTTTTATATCATGTCAAATAGCTGTGCTAATGCTAGCCAAGATGTTACATTGATAAGGCTACATTTTCTGCTAATACTAATTGTCCCACTGCATTATTCACATGTTACTGAATTCAGGATCTTTAAATAATCCTTTTAGAACACAAAGATCCCCCCAACTTTGAAAAGTAGCACCTAGATAAACTCCATGTCTCGTCTCTGTTTTGGTTTACTGGCATACGACAGCAGCGTTGGATTGACAGCACTGTCGGCCAATGGCGTTGAGCCAACAAAACTCGGCGTTCAGTGAAAAATGTATAGTGGTCTATCGGACAGGGGCGGGACTTTGACAAAATAATGAATATGACAGATTAACTATATATCACACAGACCAGGGTCAGACTATCATTTTTATTCTTTAAGAAAATATAACACATAATTTCTAGGCTTAGAAATACTCCAAACTTCAGCTATATATTATGATACAAAATTTTGCACTCAAGTTTGAAACGATGAATTAAGTTTTACAGGCATACTTTGATTTTTAGTTTTTACTTTAGTTACCTTCTCCTTGGACAGGGGGTGAATGACTTTTGCATTCACCTTTAAGACATGAGTGGGTAGAAAATGTGAGAGAAAAGCAGAAACAAGCAGTGGAAAAAGCCGAGATCAAAGTGTTAATGTGTTGGATGGTGGTAACATGTAGGCAGGGATTTGAACCCTGGTCCTTCTCTAGTCTGTGTGGTATGTGGTATATACCAGGGAAGTCACCAGGGCTGCTCAAAGGTACGTCAGTACTAGATGGTGAATGCATTAAATACTTTTGATAACTTTAAAATTGGTTGGATGTGTGCTTATGTATAAAGAAAGAACTGTTTTGAAGGATGCATTTAAGATGATGCAGTGGTAAAATGGAGAAATAAAAGATTGGGAAATAGTATTGAAAACACATTAATTCCCTCCTACAAAATCTGTAGCCACTGCTGCCCTCAAAGTAGGCTATATGCCTCACCTCTCCAACCACTACTAAACACACCAAGTAATGCATACATAGGCAAGTTGGGTAATATATCTTGCCTAAGAACACATTAGTTGGTTTTGGAATTGAACTGCCAACTTTCCATTTTGTGGACAGCCTCCTCTGCTATTCATTTTATATATTGCACACACATTCTGATACATGTTTTTTTTGTTGTTGTTGAAACTGAGACTGTGAGATCTAGAGCACTCCTCAGTTCCTGCCACGCGCCGCTCAGCAGTCATCCCTTAATTAAAAAGCTTTTTCCCTGAAAATAATTTCAACAAATTGAATCATGAATTATTAAAATGAATAAAGAGACAGTGGCAAAGTAGCCCAACATGCTCGATCTTTGATACAAGCAAAGAATAAAATCACTTTGCACCTACTTGGATATAAACTGTCTTTTCTCACTGTCAAGAGGAAAATGCTTTTAATTAATTGGTGCTTTTGTGCACAACCACTTGCACGTTTTTCACGCCGCTCTACCGTTTCACTCAAATAGATGTCATTTACAGGCAGCTGTAGCTCAGTTCTTTCTTTATAAACCCATTAGTATGTACTTGAAACGCTATTCATGCAGAATCAAAATAATATGTTTGACATAAGCTAGACAATATAACTTCTGATAAATAGTGCTTTCCTCCAACAGTAATATTTTTATACAAAATCAGCCTGCAAGTCCTTTCTGTGTTACCTAGAAGACTGGGTGAATCTAAATAGTAAAATGCCATTAATCTGTCTCTGTGTCAGCCCTGTGACAAACTGGCTTTTTCCTTTGTGTCCATACTTGCTAGGTTAGTCAAGACACCCACCAACCTCAATCTGAATAAGCTAAAGAAAATAATTGACCAAATTTACCTCAGCATTACCACCTGCGTTGTTTGATGTCGTGAACTGAACAGGAAACTTGGACACAATTAGAGTAAATGCAGTCTTCACAGAAAATCTCTTTGAAATGTCGGTAAAAATATCTCTTTGAGCCAGATTCCAGTCTTTTTCAGAAGGACAGAGAAAGTTGGAGCTAAGTCGAGAGCGTCCTAACTTTCCAGGCAGATCAGAAATCCAACACGGGAGAGAGTAGAAAGAAAATGTGGCTATATCTCTTTGCTTTCTTCTTGTGTTGTCAATTAGAGTTGGCGACTGTGTGCACCTGCATGTGGATGAGAGGCCAGCGGTCACCACGGCACCGGTCCCACTGTCCGAGCCACTCTTAATGAGAAGCTTTGTGCCGATACCATGGCCGGCTAGTACGCTCAGAATCCCATATATGGTAATTAGGGTGTAGTAGCAATACAGCCAAGATCAAGGATTCATCTCTCTCCCGCCACGTACTTCCTATCCCCGCTCCACGGCATTTGCAATTTCTTTGGCTAATAATTCTCTGCTAAAGTGCAAATGATCGACAGAAAATGGAAGTTAGCTGGGTGTTAAAGCGCCAGGGTTTGAGATGAAGTATGCGATTATGCTTATGACAGCTTTGTTATTGTGAAAGTTAGTTAAAAAGTATGTTCGGTTTAAATCAGTTACACTTTATTGTTGCCATAAGAAACTTTGCATTCAGGCTCTGCTTATGACCCATTTACTTGAGTTTCTGAATAAATTGTACTTCTAATGTGCCATACTTTATTACTTGAGTATTATTACTTTGAAGTAACAGTGCTCTTACTTGACATTTACATTTTTAAACACAAGTAAGAGTAAAGGGACTTTAACCCTCCTCTGTGTGTTATCAGGTTTGTTTGTTTTTTTTAAGCTTTATGAGATCATTTTCAATTTCAATTCTTTATCTTATGCCCTAATGTGTTATTTCAAATTCAATGTCAGTCTTTCTTTGGTAACTCTTTTGAAAAACAGGATTTTGCTTTTTGTATTTTTAATAGCCATCACTAGCATTTAGAGAGAATCTCCCCCAAAAGAGAAAATATCCAATGAGTGACCTTTCTGTGTCAAAAAAGTATGGTTGAGTCCAGAGACTAGTTTGGGATGATAGAAAGACAATACAACCTCAAATAACCCACAAAACTAAAGTATTCTCCAATTTGCTTTCAATTCTTTGCTAAAGTAGAAATGATGACAGAAATTAAGCTAACTCAGTGTTTAAACGCCTGGGTTTGAAATGACTTTGCCTGAATTGACAGCTTCGTTACAGCCAATGTTAAGGTAAAACTCTAAATTGGGAGCTTATCAAATGCTAAATCTCCCAAAGAAAGGCTATTTTTACCTGATTTATTTTGACAGTGATGGGACACCGTACCAATTTGCTGCGATTCCTTTTGTTGCATTCCTTGTAAAATATGTATATCTGAATCTATTTGAAGAGTTAGACAAAAACTAAAGGTCCTGATTGCCAATAACTTCACATATAGACAATAAAGTGACTATGGTACACATAGACGTTCCAATTTTGTGCAAAGTGCCAGGTACAAACAGGGACACACGTTTAGTGAGCTGTCAACAGTTTTCAGCAGTTGAATGCAAATGCAGTGTAGCATATTGTTTCTACCAGCCACTAAAACAATATTAACATCTCTGAAAAGTCTGGAAATCTGTTTATATAGACATAATGGTAGACATACAAAACTGTGCAACTGCCATGCAGGTTTTAAGACATGCTGCTAAACAACTTTGTTTTCTCAATGCAAAGTGAGTGAGGAAACATTTTTAAAGGACTGGTAGTTTGTTCCTGCCATTTGTTCAGGCTCCTCACATCTTTAGGTCTTTTCAATCCAACACATGTCAGTAATCACTTTTATACATTCTGGCAAAGTAGGTGCAGTGTTTTGCCCAAGGACACTACAGCACCGCAGATGATGTGAATGCTTACATTGACTTCATTGTATCTGGTCAGTGTGAATCGGGCATGAGGATCGGACCATAAACCTTTGGACATTGGATGACACATTGTACCACATAAGGTACTGGCAAATTATGTCCTTTACATGCAGAATGTTGAAATTAGATTTGTAAAGCTAAACCAGGTTACTATTTTTTTTCTACCTGGAAGCCATACCATTCTGCGCCTACAGCCCTTCCAACCACCACCAATCACACAACCATTATTCACATATAGGCAATGTGGGGTCAGCTGTCTTGCCCAAGGACACAACAACAGTGTGTGCTTGGGTGGGGATTCGAAGAAGCAACCCTCTGATTCCATTTATTAACACTTAAGACATTTGCACAGCATTGTACCTATGTAATTTTATTCAGGTAGTGTAGGTGACCTTGAGAAGTGAACAGGCTGATAAACACAGCTCCAGTGAGGTCTGCTATAGCCCCAAGTGAGCTCTTCTTAAAATTCCTGACCAACATACCATAGCTTTATGCAGTGGACATAATTAAACAAGAAGTAGGTTGGGCCGAAAACCCTAAAGATTTTGTGTCTCTCAAAAAGGGGTCCTAGGACAATGCTTAGTGAGCACAATACAAAGTAGGAGCAACTTGAAAAGACAGTGGGAGCTGGGGCTAAAGGTAAATTTGAAGAACTTTTGAAAGGAATGACTGCTCATCACAAAACTGCTGAGATGGGCAAAGAAAGGAGATTCTAAATTACTTTCAATCAAAAGTACAGTCTTATAGCTTTCTGTGTTTGCCTTTCTTATAAGGGATATTTCTGAAGCTTGAGGCATATTATAAAGGCTTGCCAGGAATTATTAAATGTTTCAGTAATGTGTTTTTAAATTAAATGTTGTTCAAAAATGTTAACTCAAACTGCTCATTGTCTGCCCCTTGTCTAGACAACATATAATTTATAAGCATTGAAAATATGGGTTGCCCAGACTAAAACCAGAGATTTTCTAGTTCTAGGGTTAATGCTGTTTTCATTCAATAACACACACGTTCATATGTCACATGAATAAGTGCTAATACTAATCTTTTCTTTCTAGTCTAGACCCTTGTGGCTGGAAGTAGGTCTTTTTTCACAGTATCAGAAAGCACGAATTCACACGCAAATTTATTTGTTTGTTTTTTTTTTGTCCCAATTCATATTATTTTTTCCCCTTTTGATGAAAATTTTGTCAAATCCAAGAACTACTTTTAGAGTTGCTAGACTGCTAGACTTACCAACACACCAAACAAGCCAAAAACATAGGCTTATGTGAAGTGTATTGTAGCAAAAGTTGATTTATATACTTTCTGCTTGTACTTCTCTGCTTAGGATGGCACGGGAATGTATTACAGGCATTAATAAAGCTGCCACTTTTGCCTTAGTTGGGAAAAGTTACATGGGGTCAGTCTTGTAGGACGAACACAATGCAATTATCATGAAGTTTGGAGACATGGAATCAGCACTTTACGTATGTTGCTAGATTGCCTTGTTGACAGTAAATGTCCGTAGTTCTCCACTTTATCTTAGATCGGAAGCAAATGAATGAGTTGAACAGGAACATAATAGCCACACATGAGACAGAATGGACATCTTGTTTGAGAATCTGGGACCATCCCCTTTGCTGAGGTTTGCAGACTGACTTGATTGGATATTTTGAGCCCTGGCAGCACCATTTGTCTTTGATTAAGTGACTATTACTGTTTCTGTTGCCTACAAAAGTTTCTGTGTGGAAGAAAGATTACGGCATGCTAAAAAGTTGTTCTGACCTTTCGCAAACTTTTGGTTAATTGCTTTTGTGCTTTGAGGATTGTCTAAAATTTTAAAATGTTGTGGTTTACATAATTAACTCAGAGAACAAGTAATTTATCTTTCAAATGCAACAAGAACCACTCCTTTGCATTCTGAAACATATTGGGTAACTGCGTGCAAGAAATTCTAAATTATTTCAATTTTGTAAACTCGCCATGCTAACTAAGTATAGTTTAAGTAATGCGTAAAGTACAGCCCAACAAAAAACTACAACCAATTGAGCTTATTTGAATTAGAAAGATGGCAGTTCTAAATGGATATAAAATCGACTATTGTCAAAATCATTTTTCTATGGTGCACAGTGGCAAGGAGAAGTGGTTGTGGGTGCAATCCTCAGAGTGACCAACACTTACAGTTGTCTCTGTATGAAGTCTGCAGGTTCTTTTTGTGATACCATGGGCTCTTGTAGCGCCCTGATCTAGTCATGCATGTGTTAGGACATGGTTGTTTGTCAGTCTCTGTGTCAGCCTTGCAACTAACTGGCCATAGGAACTTAGACATATTGCTGGAATAGGCTTCAGTCAACTCCTAAATCAAATGGAGGATGCTTTGTCTCTCTTTACACTATCACATGTCAAAAATGTAATTTAAGGTAAGCCAGTGTCCTTTTTAAACCCATCCAACGCAATTGTTTATGTTTATGTTCCTTTTCTCAACTTTTCAAATCCCAAATAAGTGCTGCAATGTGACAGCTGTATTCCGGTATTCTGAGGCCTCTACAGTGTGTCTGGGTGGGAGGAGATTTCCTTTTTTCAAATCAGAATACTCACCGCCTCCCGTGGAGCTGGCTGATTGCTCCAACAATCGATGGTTTGAGTGGACACATACATACTGTTCAACCCGGATACAGCTGCAACTACTTCAAGCCAACTATCTGACTGTCACATTCTAGTCAGGAGGAAAAACTATATTGTGAACTATTAAAGGTCATATATTATGCTGTGTAGGCCATTTCCCAGTCTGTTTTGGAAAGACACACCTACATTACCTATATGATTGTGACTGTGTGATTGGTGCTTGGATGACACATTGTACCACCACTAATATCAAAAGGTTTGTGGCCCAATCCTGTTGTCTCACATTGACCAGATACACTGAAGTCAATGTAAGCATTCACACCATCTGCGCTGCTGTAGTGTCTTTGGGCAAAACACTGCACCTACTTTGCCAGAATGTATAAAAGTGATTGATGACTACTGAGCTGGGTTGGATTTACATTAAAAGACGAAGATGTGAGCAGCCTACATCCCCTGAAGAAGGTTTACCCTCTGCGTCACTGTTTTGAAACTACTAGGGCTTGTCAAGCATAATGATTATTTTTTATGTTTTTAAGTCATTGGTTAAGTTGGTTGTACTACATGATTCTTTACTTCCTCCAACACTTAATACATCTCTACACAAAATCTTATCCTTGGACCCATTGTTTATATAACCACCTGAATGCAGCTTTTTGTCTCAGGCTTGCATTCAGAGATGTCACAAAATGTACATGTAGGTGTGTGATATAAGAGTCATTTTTCAACAGTGACTAAATGAAAAAACAATCTTTGTCTCCATTCATTGGAAATCTATAGATGGGTAAATGTGTCTTCTTACTGTGGACAAGGACAGGACAGCAAGCAATGTCTTCAACTAGAATTCCTAAGAGATATATAGTGTGCGTATATGTTCACGCACAAATTCAACACACACCTCGCGCACAATATGGTGAGAAGATTGATGAATGACACAAAACACACACAATTAAGACAAGGCTCTGACATTTCCAGTGGACTTTCCATGCATAGAATTGCTGGGGACCCAACTACTCTAACCGTGAATCTATCTCAAATGTCCTTGCTCTGACAGATTGCCATTATCTTTTCCGGAGTGAATAGAAGGGAAGAAAAAATGTCTCAGTACAAGCTATTAAAAATGACAGGGGCTAGTGTGCAGATGAAATTGAATAGGTAATCACCAGACGTCTCTGGAAAAGTAACATAACAGTAAAAAGATAGTAGGGTTAAGAAGACGCCTTAGCAAAGTAGCAATGATTCCAATATAATTAAGTTTATTAATGTGGAATGGCAATATGGGAAGAAAGCAAGGATGTTCATTGCTGGGATGAATCAGGGTAATCTAAATCCAATCTTTTGTTTTATTTATTTATATTAGTTCAGTACAAATGTGACATACTGTGAGCCAATT
>JAVQKG010164404.1:0-10130 GCA_036025885.1 Hypseleotris bucephala
ATTAATATGAACACTGGCATTGTTACAGTAAAAATGACAGGGCATAAATGAACGCACTGTACCATGATTCAACGATATTCCCAGATTAGCAGATTGTCATAACTTCATCCCACCCCTAATGCCAACACTCATAATTTAAATAGAAAAATACTTGAGGAAGGAGCTCTGATTCATTACTTCAAAATTACTGCTTATGTTACACACAAAATAGGCCTTAAAGGTGTAGTCCGTAACTTTCCTAAAATATATATATTTTTTTAATTTAAGAAATGCTTTTTCTGACCCTGTTCTATGATGTAAAGGAGGTAATCTGTCGTAATTATTAATTTTACTTTAGTCCTTATGCTGGCCTCTACAACATCAATTTACAGTTGGTGGGGTACTACTTTGACCAATCATATCTCAGTTTCTTTTTAGCCCCTCCCCTGGCCTCACCTGATTACAGACACCCTACATCATATAACTGGTTAAATTTTAAGCATTTTTCCATTTTCATTTTGAACTTTTTTCATTTTTCAGGAAAGTTACAGACTACACCTTTAACTCAATGGATAGCTACTCAATCTCATTTGTAACTAAACTAAACTTACTATAATCTTGAAGTAAAATGCTAAATTTCTCCTATATTTTTGATGGTTTACTTACCGTACAGAGAGGGTGAAATCTCCAGGGTTGCTCTTGCTTGGTCGGGCTAAAAAACTACCGTCCACTCCTCGGGTCAGGAGCAGGTTCTCTGCCTCTACACCGGTGATGTTCGGATGAAACCACCTAAAAAGAGAAGTACGTTAATCAAATTTAAATTAAATATTTATTATAATTTATATACATTATTTTATATGTTGTAAAAGCTATTGGTTTGATGCCTTTAAAGCAATTGATTTTTTTATATAGAGGCAACATAATGAGGCTCAGCACATCAAAACATTATAATTGTGTTTCTATGTTATAAATCTACAGTAGTTTATCAAAAGTCAGAGTGCATTATTGAATTTTCTGTATAACAATCAAATTCGTCGATGTTAAAATTTTACACAACAATCCCCCACCCCTTCTAAACTAAAAACCTAGGGGAAACACTGACGTACCATCTGACTGTATTGTTTTTTCCACTAAAGTTTTCAATTACTCTGAAATGAACCATGGGCCTGTGTCTTAATTAAGGAAGGTGTGGGGATGTATACTAAACTAATCCTAAATTAATATTCAACTAGGACTTAAGCATCATTAGAGACTTGAAGTGTAAAAAACTCTACTAAAAAGAGCCAAAATAGTCTTCATAACACAGTCTGCCTTATAGACTAATGTGGGATTCTATGGACCTCTATTTAGTTCAGCTGCTATTCCAACAACAAACCCTTGTACTGTTTTGATAAGCGAATCTTTGTGTTTGGGCATTCAAAAGACAAAATCTTATGCTTTATTTTGCTGACTAAACCCAGTAAAGTGACTAAGTACACCAATTACTTTCTTTTATGGTGTTTGCAGCTCTCTGATTGAGGTTGCTAGCTGTAAGCAACTGATTCAAAATAGCCCTAATTAGTGGCACCGATATTTGACTTTTCTTAGGCTATTTCCCTGCACTTTTGCGTTCAATAGTTACATAAAAGTGGCATACATCGTCTGTCTAATGTTATAAACCAATATTGTTTTGCACACAAGCTTTTTCTTACCTCCGAGATGTCATTTTTGCTTCTCACTTCCTAGCTGGCTCGAATAGGCTTCAGGTTAGCTTTTTTGTTAGCTCTTAGCCGCTAATTCCGACCGTCTCAGTTTGGATCACAAGTTAAAGTGCTTCATCAGTTCATACCCAAGATAAACATGGTCAAAATGTACGCATTGAGACGGGAAAAATGGTTTTACATGCGCTGCAAAAAGTCTCAAGGCCTCGGCCCGGTGTTATGCCACAAATCGTCCCCCTGCAAGAAATGTCCCCCTACGCTCTCACGTCTAGGCACTTTGTAAGATTAGAAGAAATAAACGAGTATCATGCATTTTTATGTGTGCTGGTAATTTCTGGATGCCAAATATTAACTTGATATTGTCCACATACAATGTTTTGAGCAGATATGTGTAACTTAATCATGAAAAGTAGCAAGGTGCAGCTCATAAATTTACGTGTTACGAGTTAACGTGTAACATAGCTTACGAAGTGAATGATCTACTAGCCAAGACGTGACAGAAAGTAACCATGTCAATATTTTATCATATTATCTCGAAAACGTGTGGAGAAATTGGCTTTAAAACACGTTCGCGTAGGGGGGACAATTTCTGGCATAACAACGGAGACTTCGGAGCGAGTCGAGTAGTAGACGTCACCAAACATGCGACAAAACACGGGAGTTTATTTATTATTATTATTATTTTATTTACTTTTCACAATTAATACAATATAATACTAAACAGTACAATAATATCAACACGTATCAATCAATATTATATTATTCAAAGTTAATAATAAAAGTTAGTTTCTGCAAAAGACAATGATACTTCAACGAGCAAAAGAAAACTAATTACACACATATGGTAAAAGGATAGAAATGAAAGATTAAAGTAAAAAAAGATTTATGCCATTTATCATTTCTAAGACAAAACAGAGGAGTGGGTTAGATAGACACCGGAGAAGGCCACCAGTGACGGAGTGTAGAATTGTACTGTGACCGCCCGGGTGGTTGGCTCTACGGCAGACAAAAACAAACCACTACCACGACAGGTTCTGTACAAGAAAAAAAGGAAAACTTTTACATATTTTTAACAGTATTGACTTTGACAATGAAGTCCCAGTAGATGGCAGCATAGAAGCTCTTTACAGAGTGGCAAAGATTGATGAGAAGATCCATCTATCCATCCGTCTCCCACCAGAGACACCTGCAGGAGAGCTGGTCAGCCTTTTCACCCTCCTGTGGAGTACAAGAATCCAGACAACCAGCGTCCATAGATGGCAAAAATAAACTTTAAATCAGGCTTGATTCTCATAAAATTACGACATTACTCTGAAAATACTACGACTTTAATCTCGTAGTGCTTAGATATTTTTTTATTTAATTGTGACCCTAATACACTGTCGTCCTCTTCTATTATTGACGCCTTGAGTGTGTTCTTGTTTGTCCCTCCCCGGCTGCCGTTTACCCTGTACGTGGCACAGCCTCAGAGCAGCTCCGTTAGAGGCTGCTGTGCGCTCACCTCATATAACCAAAACCGGGCTGTCTGCTGGACCTAGCGCAGCACAGACACGCTTTTACTACACACTTTCATTTGAGTTGAGGTTAGCGCATATAAGCATGTTCACTGTGTCAGAGGTCTGCGTTTTACTGGCCGTCCTATGCGCTACGGCGTCCGGATATTTTGTTAGCATAGACGCCCATGCCGAAGAGTGCTTCTACGAGAGGGTCAACTCCGGTACGAAGATGGGCCTCATGTTTGAAGTGGCTGAGGGAGGCTTTCTAGACATCGACGTGGAGGTAAGAGACTAAATGTAAAGACTTAAATATGCAGCGATCACGAATAAACTACACTTTATGTGAAAGTAGCTAAGGAGCTTGATTAGGCCCATGCTAACATTAGCCTAGCCACTTGACTGTTTGCGCACTGTTTAGGAAAGAAGACAGTTTCTACCAATAATTAATAAAGTTAATTAGTGTTGTACGTATGTTTTACACAGATTACAATCTTTTTTTTTTCTCCAAAGCGTCTTATATGTTCAAAAATTTAAACTGACTACAGACTGTCATTTAGCTATTCATATGACACAGGAAGTGACAGGTTCATTAGGGTAATCAGTCTGTTTCAAATACATTGTTATTTCATTTATTTGCACTTGTTTTTCATAATGTGTTTAAACTTTTATGTCTTATCTGTATAAATATGTAACTGTATTTTGCGTTTGCTGCTGCCTCTTGGCTAGGACTCCCTTGAAAAATAGGTTATTAATCTCAATGGGATATTTCCCGGTCTAAGGAAATAAAGAAAATTATTTATGAGCAAATAAATTACATTGTTTTAAATTACACTATTTGAAACTGCGTTGTTTGTTTGTAGAAGCTTGTGAAGCTAGTGCTTAGGTGTCCAAGTGTTGATACCATATGGTACTGTAAAGTGGGCATAGCTGAACATTTAAAGTCATCTTTGTAGTTTGATTTACATTGCAATATTTAGTATTGTGCTATATTTAATTACAAATCGATGTTTTGATTATTTTTAAATATGATAGACCCAATAATTGTTTGTTTGTTTTGTATACATTGATTCATTGATAACTTTTACATAAGAGTACAACATAATCTAATGAATAACTTATAAATATATTTTTAACTTA
This sequence comes from Hypseleotris bucephala, assembly GCA_036025885.1. Classification (NCBI taxonomy): domain Eukaryota; kingdom Metazoa; phylum Chordata; class Actinopteri; order Gobiiformes; family Eleotridae; genus Hypseleotris; species Hypseleotris bucephala. The sequence goes on from JAVQKG010164404.1 coordinate 4,313, forward strand.
CCTTTCTTTTTCAGATAACAGGGCCGGATGGTAAACAGATCTATAAAGGGGACAGAGAATCGAGTGGGAAATACTCTGTGGCCGCGCACATGGACGGGACCTACAAGTTCTGTTTCAGCAACAAGATGTCTACCATGACCCCCAAAATCGTCATGTTCACCATCGATATCGGAGAGGCACCTAAAGGCCAAGACATGGAGACAGAGGGTAGGGTTTGTGAGGGAAAGAATCTACTTTTTGATTTAAATAAACAGCAAACTACTCTACTTTATATTCTCCCTTTTCTTGACTTTCCTGTGGGTGTTTTTATTTCCGTTTAGGTGGTGACAGCTGGGATGGTAGGGCACTAGTCTGCTGACATAGATTTTTGAGTTTGAAATGGGCTTATGAGTTTTCGCTAACCAGTGTTGTTTTCCTTCTAACCAAATTTTGTTATAATGTTTGCAATAGTTTTTAATTGCACAATAAATGCACCTGATTTCTATGTGCACATTTCGCAAACTGTACATGGCATAATCAAAGCATGTTTTGTCTTGTATTTTTTGGGAAGAATTGACATAAAATTTTCTCTTCTTAGCCCATCAAAACAAGTTGGAGGAGATGATCAATGAATTAGCGGTGGCAATGACGGCTGTAAAGCATGAGCAAGAGTACATGGAGGTCCGTGAGAGGATACACAGAGCAAGTAAGTCAAAAGTTCATTTTAGGAGCTTATAGATACAGTCGGGCACAGTGAGAACCATGAGAACGGCCACAATAATGGTCACTTCCAGTCAGTCCAAGGGGGAAAATTTGCCGTTAATTACAATAGAGAAGAGCTGCTAAACTGTCTCATCAAATACAGCAGCAAATACAAACTTACTGATATATCATTAACATAATAAAGACTCTAAACAGACCAACAAAGTGATCCAGCAATCCAAGTAGGCCCCTCCTGTAGTCTCTTTTAGTCATACAGTCAGACTAACACATTCATTCGTAGGCAATGTGGGTTAAGGATCTTGCCCAAGGACACAACAACAATATGTGCTTGAGCAGGGGATTCGAACCGGCTAAACTTCGGTTGCAGGGCGAACACCTTGGGCACTGCACCACTGCCGACTGTATCTATTTTTTATATTAATCCAATGCATTTTTACATGTCCCTCTTTTTTTTTTCTTCCAGTCAATGACAACACAAACAGCAGAGTCGTCCTGTGGTCATTCTTCGAAGCCCTTGTTCTAGTGGCCATGACACTTGGACAGATTTATTATCTCAAGAGATTTTTTGAAGTACGGCGAGTGGTGTAACAAGATCGAAGCTACGTCTGTGTCTCCACTGTTTTTTCTGAACATAAAGATGGTTATTCACACTCTACAAAAGCAAGACTGGCACTTATTTTCCAGTAAAAACCTGCATTTAATTCAGATGTTTTGGTTGTTCATAAATGTAAAAAATGAATTCAAACAAAGAGCCAAAATCGAGATCAGTTGTCAAAAAGAGTGTTATTTTTTTTGTTTCAATTATTTGCTTTCTTTTGGATGTTCATAGTTATCAGTTATTGACAGTTCAGTTTTGTCTATGTGCTGACTGGGGATGATAATTTCAAGCAAAAAGTACATTAATATTCAACATAAAAAAAACTTTCCCACATTTTAATTCCAAATATTCAAAGCATTATTTTCCCTTCTCAGCCACACAGACCAAGTACAGCTAATATCGTTTCCTTTGTACAATGATAGACTGCACTCCTGGTAATAAATATAATTTGAAGAATGTATTTACAACTGGCTTCAAGGGGAATTATTTTGCTGCTTGCTCTGCTATAACAATCCATATAGTCCAGAAAGTGGCCCTCCTCAGTCTAAACTGCTCAGTGGGTCACATCTATTAATTTTTCAACCATTTTACCTACATCCAAACAGCAGAATTCAAACAGATTAAATTGATAGGGTCCTTGAAGTAAAAGTAGAGCAGTGCCGACATATGTTACATGTTTATTGGTGAGGGTTGGTGAGGGGTGGTACCTGCTGTGTGCTGTAGTTGCTTATTTTTGAAGTTCTTTAGGCGGGGTTTTGAATTTTTAAATTATTGTACACATTTTTAAACTGTTTTCGTTTTTGGAGCATGTTTTGTAACATATACTTATTTTTGTTCAACATTTGATTTCCTTCCACAAGTCCAAAAAGCGAACGTCCAAGAAAGTACAGATTCTCAGTAACCTAGCTGAGATGTTGCGAAAATGCTTCAGTTTTGTATTAACAATCTTTATGTGAGCTTGAGTTGCTACTTGAACTACTCGGGTCACAGAAAACCCTTTTGTGACTGCAACTATCCAATAAACTGGTCTGTGTAAATGAAGAAAGGTTGTGGAAAAAATGCCCAATGTTTCATAATAAAGACAATATTATGTACAATTATGGAGTTGGTCTTCTAACTATATTGTTTTAGTCTTATTTGAAGGGAACCCAAATCAATACAGTGCTCAGATGTAGGTAGTAAAGTTATTGAGAAAACATTTGACAAGCTTTGCAAAAGTGAAAAGAATTATTGCTTAATTTTGTGATCTTTAATTTGTAAATTCAAGACAAATCTGGCCTTAAGGTTCAAACAGTTGCTCAATTACTTTTACTTTTACTTGAATAAATATTTGGATACTTTTTTGTGTTACTTTTTGAAGTAACACAAAAAAAAATTACAGAATACTCTACTCATCTATGTAAAGATATGCTATCGTTTTCTGTTTTACTTATTATTTCTACTTCATCGTTATGAATTTCCTCTAGCCCGGAACCTTTCTCGCGCCTTGCTTTCCCCATCGGATTGTAAACACTGACGCACTTAGGAGCAGAGCAGCGTGGAGACTGCTCTGCCTCATTTTTACCCATTAAATTATAAATTAATGGTTAATATTGATAATGGCAAACCTAACGGAGGGAACATGGGAGAGTTTACCCGTAAAACTAAATGACAGCATTTTAGAGACACTAAAGGAACTCAAATTTACACACATGACTCCAGTCCAGGTAAATACTTCAAACTTCAAATCGTTTCTATGCTTATTATTTTTTTAAATACATATAGTGATTATGTATTGTTTTGTATTATTGTTTTAGTCCGCCTGTATCCCGCTGTTCATGGGAAATAAGGATGTGGCTGCTGAAGCGGTAAGTACATTGTTATTACAAATGACAGCGACTCAAAGTAGGATATTCTAAAAAATACTTGTAAAAATATTGTAATTATGGCATTCTTTCTTACATAAATAGATTTACACTGTTATAGATCTTTTTCATATTATAACCCTGCATAAAAACGTTACTATAGCAACTGTAATATGGCTATGTATGTATAAGTATAAGTTCAATTCATTTAACATGGTTATCGAATATTTTTCTCATATCTCAAAAATTGTATGTCACAAATTGTGTCATTTTGCAGGTGACTGGAAGTGGGAAAACGCTGGCTTTTGTCATTCCAATTATCGAGCTGCTGCTAAAGCGAGAAGAAAAACTAAAGAAGATGCAGGTATGTGGCTTTACTTGTTTCTTAATCTGATTCAAGTGCGGATCTAAATCAAGTGAATCTAAACTATTTAATTCTTTGTTCTAAAGGATTTTTTTTTACTACTTGACTCTTTGTTTGTAGGTGGGGGCCCTTGTGATTACTCCCACGAGAGAACTAGCCCTTCAGATCAGTGAGGTGATGGAGACATTTCTGAAGAAGTTCCCTCAATTTACGTAAGTGTGATTTCTATATAGAGTAGAGTAGCAAAGGAGAAGGGTCATCGGTTTGAATCCCTGCCCAAGCGCACACTGTCGTTGTGTCCCCGGGCAAGACACTTAAGACGCATTGCCTATTAATGTAGCCGTGTTATTGGTGTTTGGTGATGGTCGGAGGGTCCGTAGGGGCAAACTGGCAGCCATGCTTCCGTCAGTGTGCCCCAGGGCAACTGTGGCTAGTTAAGTAGTTTACCACCACCAGTGTATGGAGTGAATGAATAATGAAATTGTAAAACCTCTTTGAGTAGTTGTGAAAAGCAAAGCACTATATAAAATGTATGCATTATTATTATTATTAAAAAAGTAGTGGTTGTGAAAAAAAATACAATTTGAGTATAATGTCAAAATTTGAAATATGTTGGATTTTTTGTAATCAGACAGAAACAAAATAGTAAATATTCCTGTCCAAAAAATAAACCAAAAAGGTAAAGATTCATAGCATTTTAAAACAATTAAGAACACAAATTCCCAATGGTCTCACAACAAACCTACATAAAATACAAAAGTAAAAAGTGTAAAGTATGGTGCAGTAAAACTACTCTTAGAAGAGCTGTCTTTTTTGTGCATATTTCTTACAGACAGATCTTGTTGATTGGTGGCACAAACCCAATAGAAGATGTCGAGAAGTTCAAGGAGCAAGGGTAAGTCATTGTCATGTTATAATCCTATTGTTACATAAAATTGAACCACCTCTTATAGTGTCCTCGTGTCCGTTTTCAGGGCACATATTGTGGTCGCGACCCCTGGCCGCTTGGAGGACATGTTCAGGAGGAAGGCAGATGGTTTGGATCTCGCGAGTTACGTCAAAAGTTTGGATGTACTTGTGCTCGACGAAGCTGACCGACTGCTAGACATGGGGTTTGAGGCCAGGTAAAGGATATAAGCTAATAATGAATGTAGCTTAGTTCATTTATAACTTGTATTTTTTATAGTTTTTTCAGGCAACTTTATCTTTCTTCTGTGGGCAGGAGGGCAAACAGTAAATGTCCTCTGTGAATGTATCCATAGATTGCAGGGAGAAGCCAAAATGATTTTCCATTGTCACTGCGCCTTAGCCTTAAACACATTTAGTAGGCCAATGAAGTTAAATGTAAAATATCATTCCAGCTCAGCAAACTATTTATTTTGCCTCAACTAATTATGCAATAAACTTTAGATCAAATATAGTAAGTAGCCAATCATAGTCATATTGCATTTTGTTTTTGTTTTGATAAATGTGCTAAATTTCTTGCTATTGACAATTCTACAACCATCCTACTGTTTCCACTGCTTGTAGCTACGCCTCTAGTCTGGCAAATACCTGCTTTGGCTCTGCTTTCATTTAGCTTTTAACATTGCCATTATTTTGTATTGCTTCCTACAGCTGATTTGAAATGATCTAAGATAACTTTTATATTTCCAGTTTGAACACTATCCTCAGCTACCTCCCTAAACAGCGGAGGACTGGTTTATTTTCGGCCACTCAGACTCAGGAGCTGGAGAAGCTGGTGAGGGCGGGACTTAGGAACCCCGTTCGAATCACTGTCAAAGAGAAGGGCGTCGCCGATACTGTCACTCAAAAAACTCCATCAAGACTGTCTAACTACTACACTGTAAGTAGAGGTTTTTCATGCAATATTGGAGATTTATTGGCTATTTTGTGACTTTTCAAAACTTTCAAAAGAGTAATGTAACCATTTTAAAATGTTTGTCATATGGAAAGTTAAAAAATCCAAAATGGTGGCAAAAGTGAGTTAACATAAAAGTAAGATTTGTGGTGAGGGATATAATATTTCTGAGCATACAATGACAAAATGATTGTGGTCAACATTTCAGTAAAACCTAAAAAACAACAATTTCCACCAGCCAAAAGTCTAACTGTAGACTAATGTGTACAGTAGAAAAATATACAATGTGAGGTAACTTTTCTGTGAAGGTTCATTCTTTTATCCAGGTAGTTAATCAAAGTTGAAGAAGGTTTAAATCAGTCATCTGGACTTGGGTTTTGAGTTGAAGACGTTTCGGCTCTCATCCAAGAGCCCTTATCAATTCTAAAAGTTGACTGGGAAAAGTTCCA
>JAVQKG010164467.1:0-11897 GCA_036025885.1 Hypseleotris bucephala
AACAAACTTTTCCTCTTGTTATATTAGCATGTAAAAGGCAGCTTTGTGTATTTATTTAGCTCATTTGGATTGCTAGATCACTTTGTTGGTCTGTATAGGTCCAGGTCATTATTATGTAAATTATATACCAGTAACTTTGTATTTGCTGCCGTTTTTGATGAGTAGAAGACAATACAGTAGCTTTTCTCCACTGAAGTGAATGGCATGTTTTCCCCTTCCGAATGACCGTAAGTGGCCATTCCCATGATTCCCACTGTTGCCGACTGTATCTATACACATGTAGCCAGTCTATAAAGTCAAAATGCAAGTACTAGAAGCCTAACATAAACCCTTTTCATTTGCCATAACAGTGCCATTGACCGTAGCTGACTTTTACCACTGCAGCTCAATCATCTCACACAGTAACTCATCTCTGAATCTGACGCGCTCTAACCTTAACTAATTATTTCAAGTGGTTATTGGTGGTTGCTATAGAAACAGTGTATTCGAGTGAAACCATCTGCTGTTGGCCCACACTCAGAAATGTTGCAAAACTATTTTTACATGTAATAACTTTAGCTTCGATATTCAGCCAGGAGTTTGAATGTCAGCTGTGAATCATACACTTTCACTTCTGCCTGACTCTGCAAAGGTGCAGTTTCAATGATGTGACTCCAGAGGGGCACAAAAATATAACGGTAGCACTTTACTTTACAGCACAGTAATAATATGGTAATGAAATCAGGTAGTGCAGCTTTAAAGTAATCGTCAAATATAAATAAATAAAAGATCTTCTCTTAACAATATACAGAAACAGATATAGTAAAATGTATTTTGGCTTTACAATATGAATGAATGAATGTTAATATCTATCAATTTGTGTGAAAAATAAAACATATAGCTACTTAATGTTGGTGTAAGAAATGCAGTGTGAATTTATTTTATGCATTTGATGGTACCACCAATATCACAACTCAAGATAGCTGTCTAATATAATGTGACCGGTCTCCATAATAAAAGTGATGTTTGCAAACATATGGGAAATATATTACCGGTACAAGTAATAACCGCAATATGCTATATTGCTTAATAAGATAGTGTGTGTTTATTTACATGGTGCAAACATAATAACATGCCTAGCAGAGTTTCATCCTATTCACTGTAGCAGAAACTACAAGCATCAGAATTATTATTATTCTGTCACTCTAAAAATCAAGCAACAATATACACCCACTGCACTGGCAACTTTGGTTATAGCTAATCAATGAATCAAATTGAATAAAAAAACAGTGCATTTAGTGGGAAAAAAATGCAGATGTTCAAAATTTGCAACAGAATGGGGTAAAGGTGAAATAGGTGACACTGAATGTGAAATAGTTGTTAATATCAAATTAGCAGCTCCTGGTGTATCGGGACCTGTTGATCTATTGGGAATTCTATCTTATGAGCTTAAATGGAAAGAAAGCCAGATTATTAGGTACAGGATCTACCTAATAAAGCGACTACATGAACATGGCACAATTTGACGAGTAATTAAATGTTGTATTCTTTCCAAATCAGTGTTTTAAAGCTCTATACATCTATAATCACATTGACTTTGGACTGACGCCACATCAACATAAAATCCACAAATACTTACACATCATTTTTGACATACTAACCACTGTCACTGTCAGTTTTTGTTTGATGTTGATAGGCCTGGTAATTTATAAGCTTTTAGCCACAAAACACACAACAACATCTTCAATTTCACACTTTACTATCAAATTCAACCACTGAATCTTTCCCTGTCTCCAGCTCTAATAAATACTATAGACCTTTAGAACCCTGCCCACAACTGCACTCAGCTCTAGTCAAAACACCCTTCCACTCAGAGACATGTAGGTAATTCACAGACACAGAAAGAACTCAGTGCCCGTTTTTCATTGATAGGCCCAGCGATTAATTCATTAACCAATAACCATATCTAAGCTACTTCATTATGACACTTATGAGCAGATTCAACCATAACATACCAACTTCCATAACAACTTCTCATCTCACCTTTTCATGTAGTTAATGACATAAAAGATTCCATGCCAGTTTGTGTTTCATGTTGATAGGCCCAGTAATTGTGGCTTTATTACAGTAATGGTGCTGGGAAACTCAGGGTACGATATGGACAAGTCTCGCGATACTGATAATATTACAATTGACGACCCTGTGATAATCGATATATTGCACATGATAAAAAATTATATATTATTGTCTTTAAATGAATTAATAGTTTGTAAACAGTATTTCAATTAATCAGAACAGTGAACCCTTCAACTGTATTTCAAAAACAAGCTGACTTTCTCCAAATAAGTAACAAAGTGTATTATTGTATAAATGTATTGAAATGTATAAATACAGTCCTCAATATCACCAAAATAAGTATAATGTATTTCAATATTTTGTCACACCCCTATTTATTATCAATATTTGTCTTCTTACCTGATAATATCATCGTTGTGTCCCAGGTAGAACTTCTGACTGTGCTCTCTGGTATTGTAGACCACGCCCACTCCGGCCACAAAGTACACCAGCTCTTTGGCGGCCGTGTAGTACAGGTTATTTCGACACTGGTGGCCCCGGTACCCATAGACCCACTCTAGTCTGAGGCATCCGGCCGGGGCACTGCGGTCCGACATAATCACTCATCTGCCAAAGGGACGCCTGGACCTAAGTCTGCACCAGACCTCCACAAAATCTGTAAAAAGTACCAAGGAATATATTTGTGGTATTGTCTTTTGAAGTAAACAATCCGAAGTTCATGTAATGTTTTTGAATCTCACATAGTCCTTGAGTCTTCTTTTCGATTTCCCATTATTTTTTTATTATATTGTTTGTCTTCCCAGCAGTTTTATTGTCTATTACACTTTTAATAATGGCAATTTAAGAAAGTCGGAGTAATATTTTTTTAGCAATAATAGTCTTTTCCAGTGGAAGATATCCAATTTATTGTTTTTAAATCTCATATAGTCCTTGAGTCTTCTTTCCAATTCCCCATTCTTTTCTTTAAAGTGACAAATTAGTCCGCCATGTTGTTGATTTTCACCCACAAAGCCAATGAAATGTACTAATCTGCTTCTGAAAAAAAGTATCTAAGAAGTACTTCGAATGGTGTAGTCTTTTCCAGCTGCAGATATTCAAATATGTTGTTTTTTAATCACAGTCTTTGAATCTTCTTTCCGATTCCCCATTCTTGTCTTGAGATAAATTAGTCCGCCATGTTGGATATTTTCACTCAAACCTTCATCATCCCAGCAGTTTTATTGTCCATCTGACTTTTACTAATCACTTTATAATCACCTCAATTCATAAAAATCGTCATTTCGCGGCTAATGTTGTTCTAATCTCAGTGTGCAGCCGTGATCAGTGGGGCCAAATGTGCCCAAATTGCCTTCTTGTACAAAGTGTCTACTGGATATAATAATTCGGATTTTTATCACGATCAATTCTCAGTGTATTTCTATAATTTAGCATACAAGTTATTACCTCACCCCTCTGTGGATTTACAGCCTAGGCTTGGTCCTGCTGTGCAATAAGAAGCATTCGCACTTTCTTGATTAGAAAAAAAATATTATGATCCTAGATCTTTCTCTTGTGGTTGCTTTGTAATATCCTAGAATTGCCCAAAAGAGACTCGCAATGTTTTTCTATTAAGGGGGAGAAACTATCATTTTAAAACTTCCACCTTTTTGGAAACGTGGCATAATATATTCTAGTGCACCTCTAGGTACAATGCAGTTGTGGCTATATGGAAAATACAATTTGTTTTTTAGCTCAGTTCTGAAAATGCTAGTCTAATTCCTTAACTTTGGCTATTGGTACAAGATTGTAGGCGTCCAAACTTAGCTAACATTAATATCAATCAGTTAGCAAGCAGTGGGTAGATTAAATGGCATGTACTTGTAGTGGGCACCCTAAACAGTTGCTTCTTTTGCCTACAGAAAGAGCCAGTCCTAGCATTGACATGTGATTGAAGGATGCAAAGGTAAAATTGTAAACCTAGCGAATTCCTTTCTTGGCATTGGCTTCAAAACACAAAATGAGCACAAAACTGATGCAGGGTTGTGCTCGGGGAAAAAATAATCCGTGCCCCCCGCTAATCCTCGACCCCAAACCCGTGCGTTTTTCCTGCACAATCCCACTACGAATCCATTCACAAAACTAGGAGTAGCGACCGTGGATGGTAAGATAGTGCACGCTTCAGATTGGCAAAAAACAACATTTTAAATTGTGCACCGAAAAACAGATAAGGGACCATGCAAACAGGCGTTAATCCCCCCGTGAATGGTTCAAGTTGAGCGGTCAGGAGAGGAGTAGCATCCCGGTGGAGGGAAGTCTGATTGAGTGGAAGACAGCATCCTCCTCCCCGCTGCAGAAGACACCCACAGCCCGCCTCGTCCACAGACAGGTGCCGGGCAGAGGCGACGGAAGGCCAGACGAAGAAAGGGAATCGATAATAGATAGGCGTCCAAACGAATGATGGCAGGACACTGCCCCGCTGACCGCTCCGTCTCGACACTCTGGGGTTTTCTCTCGTTTTTTGATTGCACTGACGCTGACAAGAGGAGCGGAGTAGAGAGTGAGCACGGACTTCCGGACAGAGAGCTTCAAAATAAAATGTCATGTCATTTTATTTTATTTATTATTTCAGTCACTCACGAAAATAAAAATAGATTGTTTAACATTAAAATAGATCAGGAATGAAAAGGAGCAGAAAGAAGAAAAAACGTTTAAAAACAGTAGAGTGTTAATAAAAATGGTTTGGCAACAAAGCAGTAATAATGTTTTATTATTGTTACATTAAATTCAATAATTGTATATAACATGAAGTATAATAGCACATTCAATTGTAAAAGATTGGGATTCATTTCTGTGTGAAAATTTAATATTTGTAGTGGTTGGCTAATGAAGGTGCAAATTTTCTGTATAATTCACACAAAATGTGCTCTTTTTCAAGCGTATTTAAACGTATACTGCAGATTTCATTTGAATTTCATTATTTATAGTAGTCTGCTCAAACAGAGTAAAGTGCTGCTTATGAAGACAATCTGATAATGTGGGATTTCAAATCAAATCTCAGATCACACACACGATTGGCCTATAGCTAATCTGCATGTCTGGGAAGTCATATTTTGCAACAACAATCTTCAACAATCTTCTCCACTAACAAAATAATCTGAGACTGACATTTCACAGGCAAACAACACACAGTAGGCCTATCTGTGTAGAAACAGAACTACTGAAATGTATTGTAAAAGTAATTAGATAACATAATGTAGTTATTTGCATTAATCACACAAAAACTCAAAATCAAACCAAGCAATAAATCTAGATATCCACAGAGCCAGACTTAGTGGTTTAAACAAAGCTGCTCTGTCTGCACTGATACTATGCTCATTATAGTCTGGCATGATCTATTTGCCCTCTATGCCAGCTGGTCAATGAAGACTGGAAAGTTATTGAGACACTAAATAAAACTGTAATTAAAAAGTCAAGGTATGGCATTTATCGACTTGGGCTGTTGTAACTTCTTGTTTATTCTCTTCTATCTGATCCAGACACCTCATTAATTTTCTGTCGCCTGCGATTGTTTTCTTTGTAAATAATAAATAAGCCTCATTGACAACAGCAGCAATTAAATTCCACAACAGAGTGATAAATCAGATTGATAAAAGATGCCTCAGCAGAAGACAGGGCCTGGAGACACTCTTTCTTCAGTGAGCGGAGGGAGTCCTGCTGAGAGCAACAGCCTGAGTTCTGAATCACTCTGAAACTGCAGGTGGCAAGTCTATATCCAGTCTATCACAACCTGCCATATCTCTAATAACTAGGCCACAGCACAGGGATTATTGACTCATTTCTTATCTTATTACTATGAATGTTATTATAAGATGAGAAATGATCTTATAACAACATTTGTGTTTGGTAAATTCAAATGTCCTGGAGCTTTGACCGTTAAGTAGTGGTCTAGTTCTGGTTTTGTTCTGGACCAGACCTTGTTTAGACCTGGTTTAGTTCTGGTTTAGACCTTGTAGTGGTTTGGACATGGATACTCTTTTAATCCTGGTTTAGAAAGTTGAGGTACTTTTAAGTGGTCTAAAGGTGTTTTAAATCATTGATAGGCAAGTATGGGTTAAGTGTCTTGCCCATGGACACAAAGCCAATATGCGCTTGGATGGGGACTCGGACCGGCAACCCTCCAGTTGCAGGGCACTCGCCCAAGTACCATGTATCTCAAAATATAACATTATACTTTAAATGCTATGTAGATGTATGTTATATTTTTATTATTGTACAACCTGTTTGCTCGTAAAACAATGCGGCTGGTGTTTTATTTTGAAACACGCACTTCCCGTCTTGACTTAAAACGCTCGCGCTCCAGCTGAATACGACGCACGCACGCGGAGGAAACACCCCTGCGCCGCTGGAGAGCACGCACAACCTCAAAGGCTTATGGGAATGTGTGTTTTATATCGTTTAATAGTGCTAAATCCCCGAGGATGTGGATGATGTAAAAGACTACAAATACCAGCAGCAGCTCCGGAGCGCTGTCCGTGGTGCTGAAACCAGGAAACGGGCTGGTGAGAGTGTGACAGCTTCGATTATAAAGCAGAATTTGACACACTCAGACATAGTTTTATGATACAGGCTTTGAAGAAAATAGAACTAGACCTACAAGATCCACGTTTCTGAAAGGGGTCAGTTTATATTTGGTTTACTCAATCTTGAAAGAAATATTTAGGCTACAGTAAAATCAAAGATGACACTGCTCTGTAGAGGGGGGGAAATATCGCGATCTTACAGTATATTCGCAAATGGAGCTTTTCTTTTTATGCATCTCTGTGATATATATCTGTTTTCGCTTTATTGGTGCTAATGTTTAATTTAGTCCTACAAAGACTATTAGTGCCATCTGGTGGACGAAAAGTGCCTAATTCTCTACAATTGACAAGTACAGCTTTGGAGCCAGCAGCAGACAAAACTAAAAGCATTTCTATTCCCTGCAACATAATCCTCCCATATGCATGCACACGCAAACACACACATACTACACATACAGCCACACAGTTTGACTCTTTAAAAATCCTATGACAAAGCATCTTTCATATCGCCCTGTTGCTGGAGACTCTCCCAGTGACAATGGGGGAGAGGTTACCCGGAAAATTGCAGGGCTGACATAAAGACATCCATTGACAGTCATTTATTCACTCACATTCATTCACTAGGTTTAATTTAGTAACTAATTTATAACAATTGCATTACTTTGAGTGAGAAGATGGAGCTGGATAGAGATTGTGTAAAGAAGTATCACAGAATAACATAATAATAGCATCAATAGAGTAATAGTTCATTCAGTCAGTGTGCCCCAGGGCAGCCATGGCTACACAAGTAGTTTACCACCAATTGTGACTGTGGAGTGAATGAATAATGCAATTTTAAGCGTCTTTGGGTATCTAGAAAAGCACTTTATAATGTAAGTGGTATGCATTATTCATTGTATTAGTTCCATACAAATACAAAAAGACCAGAGTTCGTTTTAAAAGCATTTTAATGGCTTTTGCACATATGTAACAGAGAAGGGGAGAAGTCTACAGGTGCAGATCCAACTAGCAGTGACCCCCAATCCACGTCACACACAAGATACCTCAGCTAAACAAACCCCAAGCCCCTCCCCACCCGCGTAATCGTGGCATTTTTGATTGTGCAATATGAAGAAATATCTTGTTTACTATGGTTTACAGTGACAGAAGAATGCACACTATATCGATCAGAATTGCCAGAGAATGTAGCGAAAAAGAAACAAAAACAGGGAAACCCAACAACCCTCAGTGAAGTGTTCCAGTTACTCTAAGTGTCACACCAGCCGAACCAGTGCGAAAATCAAACGCACCCACCTCCTTCATGTTGTTGTCCAGCTACAGTTTATTTTTTGCAATAAAAAATTAAATACAAAATTAATGTCCATTCAAAACTAGCAAAAGTGTAATTTCAGTCTTGTCAGCCATTAAGGCAAATTTACACAACATGCACTTTCACTTGACATGCCAGTTTCAAGCAATTGGCATCAACTCAAGATACATTTCTTGCAGTGTTGAAACCTAAAAAGTAGAAAGTGTGATTTTTGTAGTGGTATGTACAATATTTAAGCTAACTTTATGGCGTTGTTGACATGTTAGCTTATTGCCACAACCATTAGCACAATTAGAAAGTTGGTTTAAGAAGCGAAGAGAGTATTTTTAAGCGTTACATTTTGCAGGACATCACATGCAAATTTCATCTGTACATACGTAAGTAGTAGTTGCCCCTTAACTGCCTTCCATATAATCTGTACACAAGTTATTTTTGACAGCCTTCCTAATCTGCAATGGTACATTAGAAGTAACTGAAATAACTTCACTGCTAAGTCATTGGTGGTTTATAAATTCTTTAAACAGGAGTGCGGAAGCCAACAAGCAAGCGACCATAATTCTTGCAACACGACTTTGCGTTTTAAAAATCACCTTCATTTAAACAGCAAAAGTAACATTTTTATAGTACATCTCCATACTTGTCAGACTAACTAAATCTTAGCTTAACTGGTCAAAACAGAAGTTACATTAAAATTATTAAATGCATTATCAAACATTCTCACTGGTCTTCTAGCACCAGAGTTGAGCCCTGGTGCATCCTTCATTCAAAGTGTACATGTCGCTAAAGTTTAAGAAATTAAGCTTATTTTTGTGGGTATTAGTAATGGTAGTAGTAATAAGTGAAAATTTAACACAGGTTTATTTTTAACAGTTTGTTATACACAAGTTATACATACAGTTTCAAAGCACGTCGGGGTAATGCTTCGAATTACATCAAGGAATTAATCAAGTGGCCAAAAAAACAGTGATATAAATCTATTATTTATGGTCATCCTTCATATAACATTGTTCAGTGCATAATTAAAGTCCCATATTTTCTGCTTACTAGTGGCCACTTTATTAGGCATACCTAATAAAATGGCCGGTAACTTCAAACTTGATCAAATTGGAAGATGTAATTCGCAACGATATATCCCGACGTGGTCTCTCCCCATTACATAGGGATACACTCAACTTGCAAAGACAAGGCCTCGCAAAAAAACTTGGACCCTAAATTAGCTACGACATTGGAATAATAAACTAAAAAAAGAATAATTACGAAATAAAAAATAAAAATGAGACAGTTGTTGGGGAGCGTAACAAAAACCCACAAAAGGCAGTAGTAGTAGTAGCAGTAGAAGGCGGTATGATGACAAAACAAAGCAGATAGAAAAAACACAAGCAAGAATAAAGTGGGTAATTTGGGAACTCCTCTAGATTTTGTTGTTCAATGGCAAACTGGAATATTTCCTTACAAGCAGCTGCACAACCCCCCCTTTTTAAAATTTAAGATGGTTTAATCCGCGCTCCTTACAAAACAAGATGGTGGAGTGTTGTTTTTATTTGAAGCTCTGAGCCAAGTCGGACGGTTGATAGGCACAGAGTGGAGAAGTTTTGGCTGGAGCTTGCATGCTTAAGAGTCACACTTCGAGGAGGGAAAAGGTTTCGAAAGAGAACAAAAAATGAAGCTGTTTGGGAACTGTAGTCTTTTTAAGAAGTCAATTGAAATGCTTTGAAATTTAGTGCTATATATACTATGAGCTTTAGTGATTACAATGCCAGGTGCTACAAGTTGACTCCACTGATTTTAGCAAACAAGTTATGGGATCAATTGACTGATCGACCCAAACAGCACCAAAGGGAGAAGGGGATGAGGATGAGGAGGGAGGGACAGGAAGGGAGGAAGAGCGTCTATTTCTTTTTGCTAAACAGACTGAAGCGTTTCTCCTTGTCGCCTTTCTCGCGTTTGCCCGGGCTGGACTCGGCCGCTGTGGTGGTGGCGACTTGGGCGGGCAGCGTCTGAGCGCGTGCAGTAGGGGCGGGCGTGCTGTGGCTGCTCGGGGTGACTTCGGTTTTCTCGCCCGACACAGCGGCGGAGATGGCTGAGATCCATGTGTTCATCTCCTCCTGAAGGTACGATTGAAAGGTTAAAAAGTGTACAGTATGTGTGTATGTCAGCTAGCAGGTTGAGCTGATCAAGAGATTGTCAGACCATAAGAGCAAGTTTGTAAGATAAGGTTATTCAAATGGAACAAAAATGTTACAGATATACAGCCATTTTTGGTGTTGAACAAATACTGGATACAGAATAAATACTTTAGACATTAAGATTACTACTGTACACTACACATACATTCATCTAAAGTGGGGCAAAAAGCATTATCAATATCAAGTTGCTGAATTAAGATGCAGGTGTAAAAAAATTAAAACATGAACGTCTCTGGTGGCTTTTGTTTATATAATACAGTACAAGACGCTAGACAATAATTCATTGAAGAGTAACATTACTTTTAATTTAAGATAGATTTCAAGTAACAGCATTAATGTGTCTAAAGTAAATGTTACAAATTTGTATGTAAAGTTTAAGGACAGTGAGAATTTAATGCTACATGTGTCTGTCTGTAATATATTATATAGCTTGTAATGTTCAAAAGTTCATGTGATTGATTCTGTTGAAATATTTTGACCTACATATAAAAAAATGTTATATTGCTTTAAATATAAACGTAAACTCAGCACTTACATCATCTTTGGCTTGGAAGAGATATTCATTTCCATCAGTGATTCTGTAAGAAGGATTTCAAAGTCAGTAAACATGAACTTAAATACTAAACTAAAACCAATGCTGTATTAACATTAGCAGAGCACTGACTTGAGTTTGAAGACGTGTTTCTTCTTCTTGTAGTCTGTGGCCACCTCACACACTGCCTCCTTCAGGCTGACGGGGATCTCGCTGTGGTACGGGATGCCCTGACTCGCACTCTTCTGGTCCTTATAGAAGCCCATCTCCTGTTGGTTTATCACACAGTACACGTTGTGCCACGACCTGTAGAGAATACACAGTTATTCAACTTTCCGTCATACACAATTTTTATTTAGTTTACAGTGAAATTATCATCAGATATTGTGCCCACCTGATATCAGTTTGTAGGTCAGGAATTGCAATTACTACTTACTGCAATAAGTATTTTTTATTTTTATTATTTATTTTTTAGCAATGTTTTGGAATTATTCTGACTAATCCACTCTTCTTTTATAAATACAATAACTACAACTACAGTTATCGCAGATGGCCATAACTCTAACTCCATATTTTGGAATAACATAATTTATTATAAATTATGAATGGTCTCTGACTATCACCAAACACATCAATCATACGATAGGTGAAGTGTCTCAGCCAGGCAAACCAGTATGAAGTGGTTGGAACATAAATTACCTGATTGTATTAAAGTGTAGTGTATTAAACTATACAGCGTAAGTATAGTGAATGCCCATTATCTGACCTGCTAGAAGCCTTCTTGTTGTGTCCCTCCCACTCATGTTTGCGGTGCAGGACACCCTCCAGTTGTGACGTGGGACTGTCTGTTTTGGTCGGGAGGGTCGCGGCCTGGCTCGCTTTGCCCTTGCGAGTGCCCCCAGGAGACCCCGATGGACTGGGCTCTGACACTCCATTCACTACTTCACCTCCGTCCACATTGTCCTAGAAAAACAAAATGGGCCGACGTCAGAAGGGAACTGGGGAAAAAACTTGAAATCAATTTTGTAAGCTATTTTGTCAAAGCTGTGAATCGGTTATAGGCATGCACAGCAGGACCAAGTTGTGTGCCTTAATATGAGCACAGAACCAGTTAATTTGAGAATTTATTATTATATTCAGCCTCTGTAGCAAAAATTTTACCTGTTGGCAATGCACACAGAATAAGAATAATTATACTTAATCAGTTTGCAACCTGTCAAAAAGCAGCAGCCTGTATTTTTTTAAACTCATTTTCT
>JAVQKG010164524.1:0-10857 GCA_036025885.1 Hypseleotris bucephala
TCAAACAGACCCTTCCCATAATTGTCATGGTTTGGGGGTGGAGCCTCTTAATTGCTCGTTAACAATATAAAAACCCTTAGACATCACAGATTAAAGTCGCAGTTAGTGCCAAAACATTGAATGGGGGAAATGAGCTGTCCTGGCGTCGGTATGCACTCTCCAAGTGCTTTCTTGTTAACATCGTTCATCACAATAATTGTCATTTATTGTCACCTCAATGACCTTTAGACCTTACTGTGAACAGATCATTTATTGACTTAAGTTTGAAGTAATATTAGTGTCAACTTACAATAAAATGAGATTCTAAACTAGCATTTCAAAGACCTTTTAAACTTATACGCATTGTTTTTTTTATTAGTGTGATTTTTTTGTGAATTGTAATTTTTATGGCTACCATAATAATAAAGTGTGACAAACATTTTATATCGTCCCATGCCTACACCTTAGTACTATAAGAAATGTACCACAGTTTGAGAACCCTTTACTCTGACTTTAATTCAGCGTAGAACCATTTCATTCCCCTCTTGTGCAGCTCGTCAGCCCAGTCACAAAAACAACTGTTGGCTGAGATTGTTCCAGAGTGGATTGTTCTGCTTTGTCCTTGAAACTGACACAAACACATAATATAAGATCCAATATGTCCGCCATCACTCCTGGAATCGTTTTGGGAATTTCTTTGAGGAAATGGAGACTGTATTTAGTTCTGCCCACTTTAGATGGCATCAGATGAGCTATGTTTTAAACCCAAATGTAAACAGTCATAAATACTGAAAAACTACACCCAAAGATCAGTTACAAATTGCAATTTAGTGTTCCTGTCAATTCTAAGGGTGTAAAAAAACAAAAACTAGCCATCTGCATCTAACTCTTTTTCTATTCTATACAAAGATGTTAGTCTGGTCTCTCACTGATTGCATTCAATTTGAGGAGGTTGTCGTTAGTTAGTCGATGTTTACTAAACAGATTAGAAACACCAGGTCCATCTAAAAAATTCACAAAGAAATATGTTGGTGAAGATTTTTCAGTATCTCTTAGAAATTATTCACAAAAATGTTCAACTGGGACATTCAGCAGATTATTTATTATTTATTTACAGATTGCTTGTTTTGGGCTTGTTTTCATCACTTTTTTCCCTCACAAGATCTGGCAACACTGACTAGGACCCTCTTTCAGATACTGAGCCAGGATCTTGAGGACTTGCCTATATTGTACAAGTAAATGAGGAACAAACAACTGAAAATTAAAGGCTGTCTGAATCAAAACCAAGTAAAAACATCAGTTGGTCTGCTGTTTAGCTCAGTCGGTAAAGCGTGCGGCCTCTCTCTCACACACACACACACACTCACACACACACTCTCACTCCCTTGCACTCCCTCGCACTCTCTCACACTGGGGTTTTCGTGGGAGTAGTTCATAATTTTTTCATTTTTCAGAGAAGTCACACAATGGCAGATAGCTTGTCATTCTGAGTTCAACAGGAACAAAATAAAGAGCTGTTTTTGTGATAGAGGAGCAGGACTTTACAACAGGGACATAAAAGATGACTCTAGCTGAAACTTTGGAGCTGTTATTGTAGTTACTTAATTATTTTTCTGTTAAAAAAATAATGCAAGGGTTTAATATAGTACTTTTCACACAGTCACAGCTGACCTAGAGCACTCCGACAAACACACAACCACATTCATTCATAAGTGAATTTAATCTGGGATATGTGTCTTGGTCAAGGACAGTTACTGTATTGAAACAGTGTCCATTCCGACCATTTTTATTGAGTCCAAGTGGGAGCTCAACAAAACAGCTTGTATCAGTAAATATTGTGTGTTTGATGTTGCAAAAGTCGCAACCTAAATGTATCCGAAACAAACCCTTTGGTGTCCTTTGGTCATTTAGTGTTGTGGTCTCCTGCTCTTGGTGATAAGTAAGAATTAAAGATGTATTAGAGGGTCGCTGCAGGAAGCCATTTCAATCCCCGGTGTTTAGTTAATGCTCAAAGTGGCTATTATCCTCCACTGCTTCCCATGACCTGTTTATGGCTTTATTAGAGACACACTGACAAACGCAATTAAAATGGAGCCTGATATTAGCGGCTATCCGGTACTGTGGTGAGGTAGTGGAGTTAAATTAGTGATCGAGGAGCTATAGGAGAAGAGAGGGTAAAGGCAAGACATGTGGATCCAGGCTAAGTGTGTACAGTGGAAGACAGGGCTGGCACAGTAGAATGGAACTGACTTTAGAGCTAACATTAACATGGAATTAATCCACTGCCTGGCCAAAAAAAAGAGTCACCATAAAAAAAAAGGTCAGACACTAATATTTGATTAGTCTACTTTTAGCTTAGATTACGGTACACATTTATGATGGCATTGTTTTGAAGATTTATTTCCATCCAATTGTTTTAGAGATCTTGTTTTGATGATGGGAGAGTCAGACCACTGTGCAAAGCTATCTCCAGCACATCCCAAAGATTCTCAGTGGGGTTAGGTCTGGACTTAGTGGTGGCCAATAACTGAACCTAGAACCAACTACAGGTTACATGTTTGCTTAGCTAAATCCAGTTGGCAACATTTTCTTTGGCCAGGCAGTAACCATATACTAGCTTAGTGGTACATATTTCAGCGACAATGCAGCGACCTGACTTTGACAAACCTGGCTCTAAATGAAAGTCTAAGGCAGAGCTGTCAATGTTAAATGTAATTGACTATAGAGGTGTTATGAACCAAATTATTATACTACACCATACTTTGTGTTTTGTTTCTTCATTTCGTTTTAAAGTTACACCTTTCTCTTTTATTAGAATTGATTTTTGGTAATTTAAGTTTGGAGTACATTCATTGCAATATTGCCTTAGGCTGTAGATATTTTTTCCTGTGTGAACTATTTCAATTAAAAGCAAACTAAGTAATAAAAGGTACAATGAAACCTCCTCCAGTTTTCAGTACAGCTTGTGAGAGACTACAGTAGCCCCGGAGGGACATGCCCATGAATAAACCTAGTGACACGTTTGAGTATCGATAAATCATTTTCCTTGCACCATGCATACTATAGTTCCTGTTTCAAAGGGCTGTTAAAATATCGACACCTTTTTAAAACAGTGTGACTAAAAGCAGATAGTTATTTTTCCCTTTAAAAACTGCTTGGAATAGACAGTGGCTCAGTAGAAGAGTGGTTGCCCTAGAACTCAAAGGTTGGTGGTTCAAATCCCACTTAAAATAAAGTCATACTGTTGTAGTGTGATTGGTGTTTGGTGGTAGTGGGAGAGGCCGGAAGTGCGGTTTGGCTGCCATGTTTCCATCAGCCTGCCCTAGGACAGTTGTGGCCTCAGAGGTAGCTTACCACCTCCATTGTGTGACTGTTGAGTGAATGAATTATGCAACAGTAAGATCTAGAAAAGTGCTAATTCTAATATCTTAGATGCATTATAAATATTATTGTAGTACATAACGGTGTCCCTGCTGACCAGCCTTTTACTCAACAATAAATACTGAGTTGTTTTTCAATATGTCAGTGTCTCTCACCTCCATTTACTTAATGCAGTTTCTCAGCAGACAATTCAGTTCTTCTATTGAGAATACAGTAATCCCCCCAATTTTCACACAAAATTCTAGCAAAGAAAATATTTATTGTCCCAAGTTCCACCTAGGACTAACTCACATCTAAACCAAGACTAAATGATGTCTTAATCAAGTGAATTCTAGGACTAAACCAACTCCAAACTAGAGATAAACATAAACCAGGACTGCACCAGTCTAAAATGTTTCTAAACCACAGCACTAAACCAGGACTAACCTAAAAAAAAAGAGGTCTAAGTGTCACCTGAGAGAGCCCACACAATTTTACTGGGTACAATATGGAAGTTACACAAAAGAAAACACCATTACCCATAATTCCCCATTAAGCCCTGCCCTTCACTAAGATAGACCTTTCTTCATACACCTTTAAGGCCCTCTCTCTTCCTTCTTTTCCTCCTCCTCCTCTTCAGTGTAGTATGATCCTAGTGGCACATTACAGTTTTCATTACAGAACAGGATTCAAATGGCCAGAGGCACGCGGAGGTGACGCTAAATTAAAAATCACTCTCCAGGCACTGACATGTTTAACATTCTTCACATAAGACCATTTTACTTACAGTGTGTGAGCTTAGGCAGGTGTGTGTAGCAGGGTCGACGCGTAGACAGCAGGGAGAGGGCTTAGATATAGAGGAGCTCTCCTGGGTTTACCCCAAATGCTCATTAAGGCCTGGTCCTATAGCACAGATCTTCATCACTTCATCCTCCTCTTCCTCTTCCTCTTCCTCTTCCTCCTCCTATTTCAGATATGTTGGTACTGTCTAGACCAGGGCTAGAGCCATTCACTGCTGTGGCTAAAAGTCTGAGTGTCTGAATTACAAAAAATGGATAATAAGATAATTTGGAAACACTTTACAGCTCATGCGGTAATAGTGTGGTAATAAACATGACATTTTTTTTAGCAAAACAAATGTCAAATATGGAGCAAGACATTGGGTGGCTTGAGTAGCCAAGAAAGTTACTTAAGTAAGAGTAGTATTATTTTAAATTAATTGCACTGAAGTTAAAATTGTCATCCAACTCAATAAATTCCTCCAATTCTGTTTCAAATTTTCAGAACAATAAAATTTTGTGGAAGAAAACTAAACAAAAAGATTGGTAGGACCTATAGCATTTTTTTTAGGTTGATGTTGAAACTCGGAGAAAACCCACCTAGACACACGGAGAACATGCACACTCCACAAAATGACCTCCACAAGTTCGTAAAAATGCAAGTATTGGTAACACGTTATTTTACATTATCCCTTAACTACATTGTATCTCATTAAGTACAATGTAATACACTGGTTAGGTGCAATATAGTTACATGTAATTCCAGTTTGTTACACAGTGTCTTACATTGTACTTAATGAAGCAAATACAATGTAGTTAAGGGATAAAAATAAAGTGTGACCTAAGTGTTTTATTGTCTGTTTATCTAAAGAACTGCTATTCCACATTGGAACTGCATTGATCTGTCCCTCTATGTAAATCCTACATGCTGGTTGTAAATAAAAACAATCATATTTCATAAAAAGGCCGAGCCCTGGACACGTGTGACATTTTAACCAAAACAAATCACCGTTCCTCCGTCGACATCACCGCTGACCTTTACCGTGATGTAAGGTAAAGTTAATACGAGCGGACAACCACAAAAGAGGAAGTCAAAATGTGTCCACCACTCGCAGACAGACAGCTGTGGACAGGGGCATGTCATTTCAAAGTGTGGTACTTTTCTGCCATTTTGGTCACATTTTCCACTACATCCCTCTTTCTACAGTTTTGCAGAATAGTGCTGTCCTAACACACAGAAAGCACACAGATTTGATTATAATATTTTCTTAGAACTTAACAATAAAACATACCCAGGTCTGCATCAGTTTTGCATTGTTCTATTTTTCGATTTGCAGAATATAGCCTGTTGAAAAGCTAAATGTTTTTTGTTTTCAAAGTTGTGGTGATTTTCTGCCATTGTGGTCACATTTTGCACTAACTATCTTTGCACATCGTTTTACTACTGACAGTTGCACATTGTACATTATCTGCAAATATGTACATAGCACGTAGCCTATATTTTTATAGTCTATATTCTGTAAAAATACATTTCTATTGGATTATTTTTTGAATGCTTCTCTTTATCTTATTATTTATCTATTTTATATCT
This sequence comes from Hypseleotris bucephala, assembly GCA_036025885.1. Taxonomy (NCBI): domain Eukaryota; kingdom Metazoa; phylum Chordata; class Actinopteri; order Gobiiformes; family Eleotridae; genus Hypseleotris; species Hypseleotris bucephala. The sequence goes on from JAVQKG010164524.1 coordinate 5,710, forward strand.
ATTTTTGACACTCTTGGCATCCAGTGTGGGCAGCAAAGTAAGAATTTCATTGTCCAGGGAAACATGTTTCTTTACTGTAAACATGAAAGCTTTGAATCTTGAATCTTGAACACAGAAAGCACACATACTTCATCATAATATTTTCTTACAATTTTAACAACAAAAATGGTCTGCATCAATTTTGCTCGTTCTATTTCTTTATTTGCTGTCACCATTGTGTAAAAGCCGTTTTAAAAGCTAAATATTTTTCACACGTATTTTTGAGTCTGTGAACTCATTGTAGCAACATGAGTTTTTTTTTACCAAAACATGCAAGAAAGAAGTACAGTTTAGTCAGTTTAGTTTAGTCATCAGATTGAAGCTTTTGACTTGGTTTTAAAAAATATATACTTTTGCCTGGAATGCCCTGATATATCCAACTGTTGTGTTGCAATATGGTTTGTTTACTACTTTTCAGCCACTTGACATTTGTACTTCACTTATTTTAGACAACAATAATGTAGTCACTGATTCACACACCATTTTGCCAACTGTGGGGCAAAATAGTATAAATGCTCAAATTAAATTAGATCAAATCATAAAGGACATAATGCTAAACATAACTTGTACAATGCGGCAGTAAAACAGTAAAAAATAAATATTGTCTAAGGTGTGTCAAATTGTCCACTTATAATAAATCAAAATGTGAGACACTGCCTCAATATTTGGGATTTGAACTGAAAATGGGACATCTGTTCATCCTAAATCCACTTTCTGAGCCCTAAGCTTTTTCTCCGACACATAATTTGGGATTTGAACCATGGTCATACGCCTTCTTCTCTTCCTCTTCTTCACTCACTTGACCTTTCATTGTTAGCAAAACTGCACTGTAAAACTTGACAAGTAAATTAAACTCAAATAAATTGGGGAAACCGATTGCACCAAACCATTTACATTCTTTTAACTCAAACTATTTACGTTCCTGTCATTTCTTTTGTAGATTGCTCAGAACTGTTACTCAGATGCTGTTTTACTATTTTTTTATTTGCAACTGATATAAATTATTGTCTAACATTTTAATGTCAACTGTTTGATAATTTAACACTAATTTACAAAATTTAAAAGGTAAATTTACTATTGGGTTTTATAGTGTGGAGTAAACCTTAAAGAGGCATAGTTAGCGATGTCAGCCGTTACCTGCTCTGTGTGTGCCCTGATGTTGACCAGATCTTTAAAAACACCCCTCTCTCCCTCCCTCCCTCCCCCTTTCCCTCCCCCTCTCTCTCTCCCCCTCTCTCATTAAGTATTCACCGCGACTCGTGTCTAAATCATTTGGCGGCCCCCGGTTCCTGACTTCTGCCGCGGTTGCCGTAGTACCGTTTTATCAAGTCGAGATCCCTGTTGTTTTAATGGTTCACATTTACACTGTTCCACACACTACTGTATATACTCACAATATTTATAGATCTCACTCCTACCACTCTGCAGCAGCCAGCACTCTCTTTGCCTTTTCTATGAGTAAATGACACATAGCAGAAGCAGAACCATCTTATTGTCCTTCATCACCATCTCAGTATCAGAACCATCTCACTCTCTTCCATCACCACCTCAATCTCACACCACCTCTTTCCAGACTATATAGATATACACTTTGTTTTCTAATTGCTACATAATTGGTAGTTGATATGAACAGACTATATAAACTTTTGTGCATTCAAAATCTCAGCAGCAGAACTATCACATCATCATTCATCACCATCACTGCAGAACCATCTCACTCTCCTCCATCACCACCTCAACAGCAGAACCATCTCCCTCTCTTTACTACCCTTTCATCCGAGCTACAACCTAATATACACCCTGCTTAATGCCTCACAATTACTCTTGGCTTTGACATAGTACAATTCAACTATTTATAGATTTGCCTCCCACAATCTCTGAAGCCGCAGCATGTTATTCTCCTCTCTGCTGTTTCTATGAGTAAATTACACATTTGTTGACCGCGGAGAGGCCGTGTTTGCTAAGTGATGTAGCGCCCCAGGCTAAGGCATCGATACAGTGAACCCAATATGGCCTCTCATGTACACATGTTTATTATGGACCATTTCTCACTGACACTGTGTATGGAGTGGAAGGAGAATTAGTTTACAGTGATGGGGGAGAACAAAATGGAGGGAGGTTCATGATCAGGGCAATCATCTCACTCTCCTCCATCACCATCTCAGCAGCAGAACCATCTCACTCTCCTCCATCACCACCTCAGCAGCAGAACCATCTCATTCTCCACCATCACCACCTCAGCAGCAGAACCATCTCACTTTCCTCCATCACCACCACAGCAGCAGAACCATCTCAGTTTCCTCTATCACCACCTGAGCAGTAGAACCGTCTCACTCTCATCCATCACCATCTCAGCAACAGAACCATCTCACTCTCCTTCATCAACCCCCTATTAGCAGAATCATCTCACTCTCCTCCATCACAACCACCACATTTTCATCCATCGCCCACTCAGCAGCAGAACCATGGTCACTCTCCTCCATCACCACCTCACTCTCCTCCATTACCACCTCAGCAGCAGAACCATCTCAGTCTCCTCCATCACCACCTCAGCAGCAGAACCATGGTCACTCTCCTCCATAACCACCTCACTCTCCACCATCACCACCACCTCAGCCACAGAACCATCTCACTCTCTTATAGGGTATGGATGCATGGATATTTCTTGTGGTGGCTAGATGAACTACAGCTCAATTTCAAGATTAAGATAATTTAGTGTAAAAATGAAAAACTTTAAATGTGCCACAGTCAACAAGCTAAATTCCATTTAGGTTTTGCTGTTCTAACAATGGGCAATGCCATATGTTACCAGTCATCGTATTTTACCTTTGTTTATATTTCTCTTAACAACTGGATTATAGAAACAAAATGGAAGAAGATCAAGTTAAGGTTATAATAGTAGTAATAGTTTCCCTGAGCTTACAATGTAGGTAAGCGTGTGGCGGGTTTAGACAGCAGGGGGCAGCAGAGGACCATATATTGTGTCGTCGACTATCAGTACAGCAGTCACGTCCGTTTTATTGCAACAGTGCTGATAGATTTCCATGCTCTGCTTTTGATTTTCTGCGTTTCTGCAACACTTTTTTTGTAAACTGAAATTTAAAATGTTTTAATTAAAATAAAGATGCCATGAGTAGTAAAGTTGTGAAGCATTTTTTAAATAATTTGAAATTCTTCCCTTTGTGTATGATTTTTTATGAGAATAAGTTCCACATTGTTTTAGCACTGTTTGGAGATTTTGATTTAAAGATAGAAAAAAAAAATATTTCAAAATGTCTGGTTATTAAAGAATGGTTAATAGCATCGATAGTAGGGCTGAAGCAACTAATCGGATTAATTGTGATTAATTGATTATGGAAATAATTGCCAACTAATCTAGAAATCGAATAACTGTATACAGGCTCTCTTAAACATGACATTTGCTGAGAGAACAGAGCAGTCATTAAGCCAAAACAGGACAAAAAATATATACATTTTGCATTTAAGATGAAAAACCTTCTTTGTCTGTAAATATGCTCTATCCACAAGTCCTCAGGTGGAAGAGTTTGAGCTTAATCTGCTTCAGAATTTGTAAAAAAAATTTAAAAAAAAGAAAGAAAAAAAAAGAAAAGAAATATCACACTTTTCTCTATCCACCGAATAATCGATATAAAAAGCTAATACAGTAATAGACAGAAGGAACCCCTTGCATGACCTGCAGAAGTTAATCAACCATTTATTTTACAGGTTAAAATGTCCTCATGGAGGAACAGCAAAATACACTCAAAATGAAGATTGATCAAAAGACAGTTTTAATATTATACATTGTTTTTTCTGTGCATTTTTTATTCCTTTGTATATAAAAATTATAAGTGCCTTCAACATAACCAGCAAAATCAGCTTGTAGTCAGAAAAATATGTACACAAAAACTGACAAGCGTGGTTTACTTTCAGCATCGGTTTGAAACGCCTCATCTCCCGCCTCTGTCAGACTGATTTGTTTTGTCACACAAAACAAAAGTACCCTGAATAAAACAATTCTAAAGGGCACACAAATACACAGATTAGGGACAACTATTTACAGCTTGGCTCAAGGAGACAGTGAGAGATCGAGAGATGAGGAACACATCCAATAGCGGCATGATATCAAGTTAAAGTCACATTCTTGGCCTTTATGAGTTTAGAAACCCACTATGATTAAAAAAAACAACACGCAAGCACATAGTCAGGAAGATGCAGCTTCTCGGAGCTCAGAATGTCAAGAAGTCTGTGAGGAAGAGCTCACACACCAGGGGGCGGTAGAGGACGACGTTGGGTTAGGGACATAGAAACACAAAAGACGATTCAATAATAAAATAGTTCCTTCCAAATAAGGAGACAATGGAATTAAACAGCACTGAGTAACTGAGTTGATGTAAAATACAAAAAATGAGGGTCAAGTCCGGCCTTAGCTTAGTGGCCAATACAAAGTCACATATGAAAATAGGTTCATTTTCCCCCCAAACTTACATTGGGTGTTGAGCTTTAAAAAAACAAAACAAAAAGAACCGTTTTGGCACATAATTAAATTACAAAATATATCCCTTCAACATCCCCAGCATATCAACCCCCCAATCAGCATCTTCCTCCCTCCTGTCCCAAAGAAACAAAATCATTCAATGATTTTTAAAAATAACTCACTTGGTCTTGCTCACTGTGACCATTTAAATATGTATAATGTTTACAATTGTAAATATCCACAATCCCCATAGTTTTGAAGATGAACCCCCCACCTCTCCCTCCCCATTGAGGCATTTAAGTGTAAACTATACAACTCCAAAAGGTTCCTTGTTAGTTCCAGCAGAAAAGAACACTTTTGGATAGTTAGATGTGGAATTAAATAGAAGTTGGCAGATGGAGCAAAAGCAGAATGGCAGACCATGACAACCCAAAGCTGTACAGTGTTCACAATTTAAACATAGTGCAATGACATGTCACATTGTTTCCTTAAAAAATAAAAACACAATCACTGAATGAAGGTAAAACACATCCCATAGGAATGTCTCAATCCATAGCTTCCTTTACTATGAATTACAAATAGGTTATGCACCACAACTTTAAAATAGCAGAAAATTGAATGAGCAATAAGAA
>JAVQKG010164610.1:0-16330 GCA_036025885.1 Hypseleotris bucephala
TACATGACTAAATCTTTTGGCTTAATGCAACGTGATAAGCTTTTTAGCAATTTGAGCTCACAAGTAGTAATTAGAATTACGTAAAAAAGTGGCCTGTTAGTGTTCATCGCCATAACATAGTTTGAGTGTGTAATGTGTAGTTAATCCAGTCATGAGTGAACTCTTTTGGATCCCTGGTCACCATTTTAGTACTTGTGAAGTGCTCCTTAAAAATCATTAACCTTCCCATAAAAGTGCATATGGCTGCCTATAAAACCTAAATGGGGAAAAGGACCTGTGTACTCAAGCCTCAGTGTGCTTACTCAGAGTGACTGACTTCAAGAAAATCAGGAAAGCCAACAATAAAAAATGCAGCCACTTCTTTTGATAACATAAAGACCTAGTGAAAAAAATTGGGTCCAACTTGTTTTAAGTGCTTTCTTGATCAATATTGTCCCAAGAAATGTGTTTGCCTACAGCGCCCTTTGAGTTGACTTTATAGCTTTGGGATGTTTGAATTTCTAACTTCACTTATCACTGCTGCCGTCAAATAAAATGATCTCTTTGTCCTATTCCACTTATGTTATGTGTGACTTTGGCCTATTCCAGCAACTATGGGCCAAAAGTGTTACCCTTGATAGTTGTAGACATATACAGACAATCTTTCTCTCTAATTAATTGTAGGTAATTTAGAATCACCATTTGTCTAATCGGTGGCAGGAGATAACCCCCAATAACACAGGGAGGACTTGCTCAAAGAGTGCTGGCTCAGAATAATACTCCTTCTGTATAGCCACCATAATAAACAACAAGGGATATTTATATAATTGTAAATTGCAGTATTCAAAATGAAGTGCCTTCACTTAACTTGAAATGGAGAACTGACTGCAGTAATCTGGTGGATATAACTTTTATGACAGACTATACATTGGCCGGAGGTGCATTTGTTCTTGCCGTCATGCTACCTGCTGTTTCCCGGCTTGTTTTAAAGGCTTTGCGCTGGTGAAGAATGACTTTGTGGCCAGTATTTTATGGTGATCACCTTGAGTCCGGGAGACCAGTGAGGGTAATGGATCTGCTGGGAGCCCTCAGTATGGATTTATGAAAGTGCTGGGCTGGAGGGAAGGATCAGTCACCTACCTTCTGTTTTCCACACACCAAAAGACTCCAATGAATAACGTCGGAAACATAATCTAAAGGCGACACGGCTTTGACAAACAACACACAGCATTTTTTTTTCTGTTGTGGTACCTGAAGTTAACAGCACAAGCACTTTCTAGCAACTTTTCAATGTTAAATGGTTTGTCTCCTGAAGTGCTTGAAATGTGGTAGTGGTTATTTGATGCCGATCGGATTTTCTATTACAACCATCACAGTGAATGGTCTGAAAAAGATATCCAGTGAGTGGTGGTACTGAGGGTGAAAATGTCTTTTGAATGCCAGAGATCAGAGATTGGCTTGAATAACAGGAGGAGTTCACTTGCACAAGATGACACAGCTTTAAGTTGTGTCATCTTGTGCACTCTTCTGCTGTGAGTTACACAGCAGAAGAGTGCCACTTTATTAGGAATTAGAATGTTGTTTAATGTATGTAATGTGAGTGTGGTTCTAATATGTACCCAGAAGTAAAATCTGTTGTTACATATTGTTAGATCTCCGTTATAAAGCTAAGAGAAGTTTTTTGTCAAGTTCATTACAGAAACCCTGCTTTAAAGAGTTCCACGGGTTTTAATTAAAACTATAAACCTTACAAATCCTTTAAACCAAACTTATATTGTGTAAAGTTACACTCTACAAAAACACTCTCACGAAGACTGGCATGTCATAACTCCTGTGGCTGTGCTCAGTGGAGGCCCAGCTCTGCTCAGTAAAGGTCCCCTCCATGACTGCAGCGCTCGGGTCGACAGGGCAAACAGGGGAGCGTTTCCTCCCCCTGCTGTCTAATTATTGACCCATCTGGTATTGTCTTTTCAATTGTTTCAATTATGATGGCACTAGTGTTGCTCAGCACCCTGGCGTCAGGACATGCATAATTCATGTGCGACACCCTGGACTCCACTCCTGAGCTGTAGGTTTGAGCCGAATGTCAATACCGCCTCGTGCCCCTAGTGGAGTGCACGGTTGTCTGTATTGACAGGGAGGCAGATAAGGGGCACAAGAGCCAGCCAAAGCCAAAGACAGTGAGGTTGATGCTGTCATGAAGTGGAGGTGAAATGAATTACTTCTGGTGTGTGTGTGTGTGTATACGTGCTCGTCTGTGCGTGGCAATAGTGATAAAGCCGTCCTCCCATCCAGCTGCTGTTTGCACTTGCCTGATATCTGACCTCATTATTGTCACCCCCGGACCCCAGGATCAATAGTGTTCAATTACTCATGAACCACAGGCACAGCACTACTTAGAAAGAAGTCAGCAGCGCACAAGGGTTAACTCCCTCATCAGGCGCTGGACTTGAGCACACAAAAGTTGGTGTGTGGTAGAAAATGTAAAGTCAATTTAGAAGGTAGGATCAGCCGGTGTTCATTAAAAAGGTCACTCTGCTGAGAAAGAGGTGGATAGTACATGACATCATTAAAATATGTCATTACTGTATGTAGCGTTTACAGTAGCTTAGGGCATAATCCACGAATCCATGTCATATTTTCAGATCCGTCCATTGCTGCCATTTTGTTTTCTCAGAAGATGCATAAAGAAGCAAAGAATTGAGAGATTGAACATAATGTGTAAGCACTTCTACACTGCAAAACAAGCAATGTCTAGATTAATAAAAAATTAGTTGAATTCAGAATATTAATATTAATTTGTGTTGTTTATTCTTGAGAATATTTTGGATGTATTTAATTAATTTCTAGGCTTTGATTATTTTAAATATGTTAAATATTTCTGGAAGTAATTTTGCTTGAAATAAGACAAAAAAAAATGAAAACCAGTCAGAATTACATTGAAACAAGTCAAATAATATAGGTCTAATAAATAAATAAATCTAAACTAGTCAACTCAAATGTTCTGAATTTAAGTCATTTTAACTAAATATTCCTTTTTTGCAATTTATTTGTATTAAATTTCAAATTGAATTGCTTTCCTTGTTATTGTGGCTGAACCTTGCATTTGCATTTGAAGTCCACCATCTTGTTGGTGAATACAGTACTTGTGGACTGACACGACTCATTCTGTATTCATACAATGACCTCTCAAAACAACTCACCTTCAGATGCAGAGGTGTTCTGGTTGACTCTGGCCTACTGGCCTTCAGCTCTCAGTCTGGTCCCCCTGCTCTCTGAGAGGTGTGTGCAGAATAAGCTGTCAGCCTCGTAATAAGACACAGAATTCACAGTGCTAAGTGCATCTCTTAAGACCTCGGCCCACTAAAGCTAAATGATGCCTCTGCCTTTAGGGGAAAACTCCACATGGGGAATATTAACCCGACGCACCTCATTCAAGGGCATTTGTGTAAAGCAAAAATTCAATTTCCAACTGTACTGATTTCATTATGTATAAGTAGCAGCGTATATAGTATATAATGGGCGAAAATCCTTTGCCTGGCTTCTACAACATTTATCAAATTTACCACATTGTTTCTCTTTGTCTTACTATAATCAGCAAAACAGCAATTTTAAGGCAACAAAACCGAATGCTCCTTTTTTCCTATAATGTAGTATATTGTATTTAGACATGCACAACAAGACATTTACATATACAATGCATATTAGAAATATTCATTTCTCTTTCTATTGGCAACATAACAGTTCTCAGTAGTCTAGATGATTTAGCTTTCATTACAAAACATTCTACACCCACACCAACTTATATTGTTTTATCTATATATTTTTTTCATCATACTAAATAAATAGTTGGCTTCATTTTTTTGCGTTCAGTACAACAGTGGTATTGCATCTATCGGTGGATTCACGGATAAATGGCCCTATTACAGACAATGCTCATTAGGTCTTAATCAGGAAAATAAGGTTCAAATCCCATTACTGAGCAAGTCGGTCAACAAAACACTTTTCATCCTGTCAGCATTTCCAACTGACCGTGCTGCTTCTGCCTTCTAGCCTTTCTTTTATGCTCACTGTCAAATTGCATGTGAATAGTGGCCTTTCAGTAAATGTTCTCTGGTGTCTAAGCGGAAAGCAAAGACCATTAATGTAAAAGTCACCTGTCTGTCTGACCGAGAGCTGTCACTTTAACAGCTTTATTAGGCACTGCACACAGACACAGAGACCAGGGTCTGAAAAGGCCATAAAGATCTGCGGCTCCTAGTCTTTTGGCACAGCAAGGTCAGCACTACCATTGGCAAGCACGCAATAAAACTATAAAATATATCATTTCATCAGTAGCAATAACACAATTGCCTTGTATAATGTTTCATAGTTTGACTTATTATATTGAGAACAATCTGTTGTCTGAGCACTTTTTGAAAAACTGTTTTGTGATTTAAAGGGAACATATTATACACACCCACTTCACTATACAGTGCTCTGACCAATGCAAACAATGAAAAGTGGGAAGGTAGGGTTCTCCATCCATCAATAGAAAAGTGAAAGAAAGTGTTTTCAGCTCCTGAGAAAGCCTCTGCAGATATACTAAAAGTGTGCAAATGAAACAAAATACAACATGTTTTTGTAATGAAACATCATTATAAAAGAAGAGGCAGTCAACCTGCAGCAACTAGAAAATACCATACTAAATTAAATACAATTACTTTGTTGCATTCAACAAATGAAATCAAGTGATTAAATGAATACATGGCATGTCCTACCCCTACCTCCTCCCTATTTGAACACACAAACTATAATTATGAAAAATACTAATACTAAGATTTTATTGTAATTTCCCATCTACAAGCTTGAAGAGGAAAATTATGTATTTTGAGAAAGATTTCAAATCACAAAGCACTCTTTTAGCATGAGTGGGCCCCAATCATTTTGCACACACAACAGTCCATTTGAAGTAACAACAAATCACCACCCCCACAGTTTAAAAATAGAATCTAATTTTCACTTTGCTTTGAATCTTTTGCTCACACATTGATGGAGTTTATGTTTTGATGGTGGTAGGTGAAAATTCTTGACAATTAAACAACATTCAGATTCAGAGCGGTTTATTTGTCATATGCAGTCAAATGCAATGAAAGCTTTGGATGAAAAGAACCGTTGGACTTGCTGGAAAATAAGGAAGTAATAAGCATAAGTAATAAGTATGCAATAATTCAGTACTCTTTTTACCATCACAAGAACGGAACAGTTTTACAAAAAGATGTGAGTCGCAAGAACTATGCTGAGAATTGTGTTTGTGATATGATTGGCAATATAGTGCTTTTTGACATAGTGACCCTGTAAGAAGGGTCTATGTTCATAAATGTCGATCTGGCTACAAGTCATTTTTATTGGTCTAGACAAGTAGTTTTTTGTCAGACCAAAACATTTTTCATAATGAATTTATTTTTTTGCAATACAGACATCACTTTTGCCAATATAGCGATAATGATACATTTGCACAACATATTGTACTACCCTAGCCAAGGAGTTTTCAGCAGCCTAGAACAAATAGACATATTTCCCCCCCATATTATTGACTTTCTCTGTGTAATGCTGGATTCCTATACAGTTTTGTTTGTGGTATTCTGAAAGACACCTACCGTATTGGTGACACAACTTCACGGGCAGCACACGGAGGAGGTGACAGTAAACATCCCACCTGAATCACACTCGAAAAACATGTTTCCAGTCTCTAATAAGATTTACCTGTGAAAACCCGGTGACAGTGTGGGCAGAAATAGATGAAATATGAGCAAGACGACAACCATTCTTCAAATCACTCCTCACTCTCCCCCTGTACAAACATTATTTTTGTGGTTAATGTAGGACACAAAGCCAGGCCGTTGTCACCCTCTCCTGGCACCCTGATACATGCACAGCTGCTGGGGCCCATCCACCTACTGCACTGGCCATCGATCGGAGCTGTCACACTCTCAGGGGAACCGCGAGAGCTCCCAGCCTGGCACGCTGCTGCCCTTCCCAGGCACAGTAGCCGAGCAGCAGGGGGGATTGGAGAAAGGGAGGTGGGTGTGTGGTGTTAGAGGTGTTGGGTGGGTAAGTGCTATGTTTGCTTTAATATCTGTGGAGCACCTCTTGAGCTTGAATTGCTGAAGTTTGTAAAAATTAAGGCCCTGATAATAGTAGCAAGAAGGTCCTGGGCATGATTTCTGAAAACTGCAAAACATTTCTCTGTTGGCTCTGCATATTCTTACTGTACCACTGTAGGTTTTCAACAGTCACTCTGGTTTCCTCTAACAACAAAAATATATACAATAGAGTCCCCATTGAGGCATATGTTTTAATAAGAAGTCCATTGATTGGAGCTGTCACAGTCTCAGGGGGAACAGTGAGAGCTCCCAGGCTGGCACACTGCTGCCCTTCTCAGGCACAGTCGCAGTGCAGCAGGGGGGCATGGGGAAAGGGAAATAGGAGACTGGTGGTGGTGGTGGTATGTGGAGAGCAGCTGCTTTCCTATGGATGACTTCATTAATATCTGAGGGCAGAAATTTGAGGGGCCACTGCAGACTAATTAGCCTTGTCTGACCCTGGCATCACAGAGAGGTTGCTTCTTTCCAGGTTTCGCAAAAAGCAATCCAAAGCCAAGTAGCCCCCTGCTGCCTGCACACACTTATTCACTGTCACTGTCTGGTTTTTGCGAGAATAGTTTCTCTGTGCATGGCTGGGTTGCTAGCACACAGTATACATGTGTAGTGTCTAACCCTATTTCTCACCTGTGATGGTACACCTTATATGTGGCTATAGCGAAATATGATCTGTAGCAATAAATCCTTCTTTAGATTGATTGTGATTTTAGTTGTGGCTCGAACACAGCTTGACTTATGAATGGACAAGTGATTACTTTTTCAGTTTCCTCAAAAATCTTTAGCTGAATAATTATGTAAAAGGTCAAATAATCTGTTTTAAGTACATTTGATTAGACTTGTCTTAAGAAGGTACTGTGCTATGGTTCTGCTGTTGATTGTCCAGTGCCAAAATAATGCAGTGTGTGTTTGCCCATAAAGCTTTGTCTCTTGTTTAGATGTCATGTTGAATATTTACATCGACAAAACATGTTAACTCAAAACAAAATGCCGGATCACTTTAAAACTTTTAAGACTCTTAGATATAAAAAAGACGCTGATCTGGATTGATTTTAGTACATCTACGATAAATGTGAATTAAGTAAATAATTAATTAAGGCTTAAATTTGTTAAAAACTTGTAAACTTGTTAACTTGTTATGAAGACGCTGAAATATTACTTTGGTACTTCTGCGATGAATAATAATTAATTAATTAACTAATTAATGATTTGGAGCAAAATGACCAAATGTCATGAATTTTGGCACAATGGCACAATAGTGCCTATTTAATGTATGCATATTATCAAGGTCGATCAAGCTTGCTTTCCAACTTTGACATATACAGACGTAAGTTATGTCAGACGTTTATAACATATTGTTCTTTGGTACATAAATTTTTCTGATGTAAAGAAACAAAGTGGAAAATGACTTCATAGCGTATCTCTTTTTTTGCTGGCTGCCTGCCCTATTCCAGCATACTATCTCTGTCTATCACCATGTATGTTTGCATAAGAAGTGGTAGTGTCTTGACTCCAGGGAGGTGTGGCGACCAGGACATTGCGGCACAATGGGAGCAGTGTGTGCACACATTTGGAACCAGGAGACGAGGAGCCATCCCTCATTAGTGCGGTGTGTTGTCCCAGATGGCAGGGTCAGAGCAGAGGCCAGTCTTGATGAAAGCAGTCGTCCCGTGGGTGACACTCCCAGAGCCACATTCCCAGCTCTTACAGGTGATCACAGGGTTTAGAGGGATTCACAGTCATAGGAGAGAAACTCCTTCATGTTCTTAATATTGTCCCTGCACTGAAACCTAATGAGTATGAAGCAATATAGAGTAACTTTAGCTCTTTTGTATTTTCCATTGAACAAATCGTAGCAAATTTATATTTTCCCATATATATTATAATGGGTTAATGGTCCCCCCAACTTGATAAGTGAGGATAATAATGAGAAGCACCTTGGTTTGTGGGAGGGGTAGTTCGTTCAGATTAAGATTTCGTAAAATTTGTATTGTATAAAATAGTTTTAGGTTCAAATATAAGATATAGCTGCTCTAAAAAAAGGTTAACTGAATATTGTGACATTTTAACTTGTTGCTTGTGCAAAATGTACAAATTGTTCTGACAGCTGCCTTTCACAGCACTTGAAATATTTTCAGCCAACATTCAAGTCTTTTAATGATTTCTTTATTGGCTCATTAGCGTGAATCCGGGGTTCAACTTAAATCCGCATGTCAAGACTCGACTGTGAACAAAAGTGGAAGCTATCTCTGTCTCACCGTTCGAGGCAGTGGCAGTGTCAGTGTCTTGTGTGAGAAAGCCAACGATAATGGCTGTCTTCAACATTTTTTTTACCTTTTAAAAAACTTACCAAACGGCCCCTACACCAATTAAGAGCTTGCTTCTCACTGGAGTGGCCATTATCAAATCTGACCTTCCAATTATTTTTCTGGTTTTCACCGGGATCTTGTCACCCTTGCACGCCCACTCGGCCCGCACACCCCTCAGAGGATGTACAGGGAATGGCTAATGCCAGCTAAGGACCAAAGACATAAGACACAGACGCTGCCACAAGAGGCTGCAATCTTGTATGTTTGTGTCCAACAGCTTCAGAGTATCAGGAGAATCCCAAATGTTTTTAATTGAGTGAATACATGCACGGTTTAAAGAGATTGTAAGGAAAGTTGCCCTCTTCAAGTTGTTTTTATCAGCTCCCATTGGACCCACAAGCGCTGAATAATAGTTATAATAAGACAAAGTTCCATAGCAGAAGGAGTCAGGTGATAGTGATTTTTTGGGAGGCGGAAAAACAGATTTAAATATAAGCAGTTGTGGGATTCTGGTAAAGCTCGGACTACTTTAAAATTCATTTTGATCAAATAACACAGAGATCATTGCAAGATTTCCTGCTGAGAGTCGGAAGCCATCTTTTCTTCCCCTGTTACCATTTCTGCCAATCTAGTGTCAACTGAGTAATGGGCTTATTTATTTGAGAAATTTGGAAAAACATACTAAAATAATGTTCAATTTGGATTTGAGATTTGCAATTTGGAACCCGGTCATAAAACACACTGGCAGTTTGAGTGCTGATATTTGGAATGATATTTGGTTGGAGTAGTTTTGTGGATAATGTTATGCAGAATTGAAAGAAGTAATCACAAAAGTCTCTGTTCAAAAATGCTATTACTGTCATAGAAGCAATCGTAGTATGATATAATAGAAGTTACTTGAGTAAAAGTACAACTGTATTAAAAGTGTAAATAATGAACCATGTTAGACATGGTCAAAAAGTACTCAGAGAAACCCACTCACAGAACATGCAAACCTAAAAGGTTTGTCCACGTAAGGTGACTTTGCAAGCAAAGTACTGAAAAAGTGCACTTTCCACCAAAAATGTACTAAAAACTAAACTATCACCCAGCTGTAATGCTATGCTGGGTTTTTAGATGTGCTTAATACTACGACAGGGGAACCAAATGTGATGGCAGTAAAATGAGCTTTATTCAAATAGAGAGAGAAACTCATCAAAATTACTTGAAATTAAATAGAAAATGACTGTCATCCCATATAATTCATATCCACAGCAATTAAAACCAGGCAGAACGACTTTAGCAAAGCCACATTAGGCAGCCACTGTTATATTCAGATTGAAACACAGGACTTTTAAACAGATATTTCATTCATCTCTGTGAAATAAAGCAGAAAAAATTGAACTGGGAATGAACATTTGACCTCATGTCTGTGCTGTAACGCTTCAGGGGTCATCTGAACTCCAACTACAAGAGAAGAAGACATTGTTTAATTCATCTTTCCTGGAACATTGTTTCTGTCAGACTCCACACAAGTAATGACCCCATTAGCATTTTTAGCCGAGCTGCAGATACAGGTTGAGAGAGCACAGGCTTTTAAACTCTGCAAAAGTTTTTTAGTCAAGTGATATACAATGATTATTAAGTATAGAAAAGTATTTCTATAGATGTAGCAATACAGACAGTCTTGTTATTTAATATAGCCAGTATGTGCTTGGAAAATAAAATGTTTCTAGTTGCAAAAGAAAATCAAAAAATGGGCATGTAAAACAGTAAAATGCCAGTAATCGCATAAAATAATGTGAAATACCAATTAATACAACATCAATAGTAACAGGCAGCGTGGGATTAAGTGAACATTAAAGAGAGCGTTATTAACCCTTCCTGGAAATTCTAGTACTATCTAACCAGATTTTCTTGCTAATAAACACGTGACTGGCAAAAAGTGACCTCTTTGGCAGATGACATAACTGTAAAGGGCATTAAGTTTTGAGCTAATGAGTAGATAGGATTATGCTCTTAGAAAGAGAGGAGCCCCTGATTTGATTAACTTCAGTCGATCTCATACAAAATACATGTGGAGCCAGGCATTTGATGGATTACAATAAGAAATGATCATGTATGTTTTATGGAAACCTGGCTTCTCTTGTGAATATGAACCATCTGCTGTTAGGAGCAATAAATAAAATACATTAATTTCCTGCATGTCTAAACACGAATAACAGGATAACTATTTTACATCAATTTTGTTTTCTTTGATATTTTTATGTTCAACAAAAAGAAAACAGTTCATTATTTTGTAGTAAAAGTTGAAATATTTAAAACGGTGTGCCAAGATCTCGGGGACTTGCATATGCAACAGAATGCTGCAGCGGAGGACATTACGGAGAAGCAGATGGTCCCTCAGCAACTAGACACTTTGATGTTGGATGATGTCTAGTCTGTGACTCGCGATGTCATTTCAATGTATCCAGTGATATGAAATACACCAGGGGCCCAATAACTGCCTCGTTCACAGACATTGTACCTTCGCTCTGACAGAGAAGAAGTTGCTCATAACACGAGAGAAGTAGCATCATTAGTTTGCTCATAGAGGAATGCTTATTTGCATGAAGATACAGGCACTATCAAGAAAACAAATATTGCAACACAACTGTTACTTGTGTTGATTTGTTGCGAGTATAGCTTTGTGAATAGTAGATATTTCTTGATTTTCTTATAAATTATTCTTATTATTTCTCATTTCTCAGTGATTTAGGACTCCCACTCAATATAATTACAAAAAAAAAATAATTATTATGTGAAAACTGGGTATAACAAACGGCTATAAAACACCCATAGTGTGAAATCATATCTGTGGAAACATTCCTCAATTCAGACAATGTTATGGTGTACTTACCAAAAGCAAAAATGTGTTATGTTGTTTTTTAAAGTCTTTTTAACACGTTGTCATATGTATTAATTTGAGTCAGAATATATTAGGGCTGGAATCACCTGCCTCTAAGTTAAAATGATTCTTTCCTTTTGTCTTTTCTTCACTATAATGCAGTGATTTGTATACTAATTTGGCATATATTTTTACATGATTCCTAAGACAACTGTTCCCTTTTATCCGAGCTTGGGACTGACACAACACTTACTGGTTACTGGTTGTATAAAACTAACCCCACAAAGACATTCCAGTTGTCTTAGAATGTATCTCTCTCTGCAAACAGCTCCTTGAGACCTCTTACGCTTTTGTATACTTGCCCAGTTCATCAGAATGCAGTCTATAGCCAGTGCTGTATTTATATAGATTTGTATATATTGACTTTGGAGTGCACTAAAGCAGGTAAAGTCCATTAAACAGAGCAGTAAACAACCTCTGTGGTCTAAAAAGCTGGCACTACTTGTCAGGTAGTTAGCAAAAGGGACATGATCCTTTTTAGCAAAGCAGGTGGATGGGGATCAACATTATTGCTGTTAGAAGCACTACTCTGGAACCTTTATTTCATTTCCGTTCAGGTTTTATTGTATTATCAAAGGAATTATATGAAAGCAATATATCCTCAGTCTCCATGTGCGGTCGCTGTGAAAGATGAGATTCTTGGCATTAAATCCACCTGTTTCGCCTCAAGTCGGTGAGCGTGTGGATTCAGCGTCTGTGTGAATTTGTATGTGTTTGTAGACATTAGAGCAGGCACGAGTGTGAAATTGACCCCGCAGGCTTTCCGTAGAGTGGATTATTTAGCCCCAGAGAAATGACCACCCACACATCAGCCAACATCAGATTTCAAAATTAGATGTTTCATTTTCACGCAAAACACATTCACCATGACATTATCCAATCATTTTTCCATGATTGCTTTTGGGAGAGGCCTTTTCTGTGTTTTTATTCAAAATGTATCTAACCTAAATATAGTGTTTCTATCTGACCAACGAAGGAATGTTGTCAAGAAAATATAAACATTTTAGAAGACCTACATGTTGACTTTACCAGTAAAGCAGTTGAGAGCAAATCGGTTAGAGTGTTGAATGTTTGGTATACTTTCATAAATACATCCTTGCAGATTCACATAATTGTAACATGTAGCCTAAAGTCTAATATACGCTGTAATTTCCAACTGATAAGCATTAATATGTTCTACCGAGGGAATGTTGAAAATGTTGTTTTAGGAGCTCACATTCCTCTGATATCTCATCTTTCACGATTCAAACACCTCACTAATGAGACAGCACTTATACTTATAATTAATTTGCTAAGTCATGATTGCCTTGAATTCTTCCCACTAACACAATCAACCCCGTGGAGATGAGTAAAAATAAACTTTGTGCAAAATTACCTGTTTGACCCTTCACTGTTGCCGTCGGAAGGTTTTATTTTGGGACTAGCTCAAGGAAGAACTGTTTTATCCCATTGATTTCTTTCATGTATAAACAGGTTGTTGTAATCTGAATTGGCAGATGCGGCCTGGCTTGATTACATGTTGAAATGGCTCCTAAGTGGAATTAAAGGAATTCTGTCTCATCTGTGACATCCTTCCCACACAAAAGCCCACTGCTGCGAGGTCTGTGAAGCAAGCTGCAATGATCGATACAGCAGTCCTTCTCAGTTCTTACTAATTATTCATCTTGACATGTTTGTTGCGAAGATTTCAAGTGACTGCCTATCCCAGCTACTATGGGCCTTGAGTGGTATAGTGACCAGGGCTGATACCGAGACAATGACAAACATCCATTCATTCATTCTGTCATGTCCCCATTTCTTGTGCAGTCATTTATAAAAATAAATCTTTAAGTTGGCTTCCTGGGAGCTTTTCAAGTGCTTATATCTCCTCCAATCTTTGCACTGATTGCTTGTGATATTTATCAGCCAGTAATTAGACGTTATTGACCTTTCGTGGATCTGTCAAATTACATTTTACTTTGGAGAGTTAGGTGTATTTAAAAACTAGCTCTAATGTTCTATTAAAGTGGAATTTTGTTATGAAAGGGGTTGTGACACTATTCACAAGTTTGTCTGAAGAGTTTCACCAGAGGCACCTCAATAATTTATGATGTAAAAAGTGTTTGAAGCAAGGGTTAGATGCGCATTTATACACTTTTCATGTATCTTTATGCACAAGTGCGGAAAATTCAGCTGAACAATACAAACGCGGTCTAGGGCCCATGTGATTTAAAAACTCTATTTTAAGCGATTTATGTGTTCATTTATTCATGCGTCCAAGGCTCCCTTTACTCCTTTATATTGCACTTTTCTCACCTTGCAATATCGTCTAGTACCATCTATTACTGTAAAAATAGGATAGAAAGATATTGTATGGTTATATTCTTAGTCTAGAGCTCTTTGCATAATGGTTAGACAAGCCCTTGAGATGTGAATGTGAATATATTTTATACGTTTTACATGTTATTTCTTATGTGTTGAATGTTCTAGTGTTCATGTGGCCTTACCAAAATCTAAAGGCCAATGGTTTTTGATTAATCTTGAAACAGGAATTTAAAAAGGAATTTAAAAAGGAATTCAATGGTACTTTTTTTTTCCTGAATGCATTTATGTCTTTGAGTGAAAATATTTTTTTTATTAGAGACAAGCAAAACTGTGATATTTTGTGGACCAGTAATGGAGTGTAAAGCCATATGATTTAAGCTCATCAACCCAAAATAATTAAACAAAAATGATCAAGCTTAATATTTGTGGGATTTCTGTTTCAATATTTCTTAAAAAATATCTGATTCTGAACACATTTTTTGTCATAAAAAAGCAAAGAAAGGCTACACCGAAAATTGTTCTTATCCTCCACTGTTTCTGGTGGAAGATCATTTAATTTCTCTTGTGAATATTAAGGCGCTCTCCCAGCGGGGGTACGATCTCTCATTGCTCCGCTTCTATTTTCAATGTGTGCAGTCGGATTGGACACGTCGCATGTTGCCGGTTGAAGAGGAGGATTACCCACCGAGGTATTTCTGTGTTGATTTCTGCACCATGAGAAGCCATTAGCCTCCGGGGGCAGCGACGAGCTCTGCCTGTTATTCAGGGAACAAGGTGGTGGGAAATGGAGAGGGATAAGACACAATGTGCTCAGGGCCAAGCCGCTCACTCCCCCTGACCTGCTTCTCAAATGGCTTTTCCACACTCATAAAAAGCTATTGCGCTGCATTTTAAAGAATAATGGAATCGCTGCCTCCTTCCCTCGAGAAACTATTTTAGCTTTGTAATTCCTTGGCACCGGGGCATTTCTTTTGAAGGTGACTTCACACAGCAAGTTTTTTCTTTTTACACCTCGGCAAATGCCTATAAGAAATATCAAATATGCTCTTAAACAAGGGCAGCGTTCAGTTTCTTCATCAGACTATAACTACGAGGCATTGCAAAAATCAAATGTGTTGTCTTTGAGGTCTGCGAGATAGAGCTTTGTGATTCCTTTTATGGCTGCTTTCCCACTTGATCCTTGTTCCTCAATATCCCATGTGCTTTAGAGATGTTAATTCTTGCTGTCTTATCCAATCATCACAGTCTGACAAGGTGAAGGCAGATATAGATGTGAAAATAAAGATGAGCCTTAGGACTTTTAGACTTATCTGAAACATCATCAGAGACTATACCAACATAGTAAATGGAGCTGTTTAAATTATACTTATGAATCTAAGCACAGATTTAGATAACAATAAAAAAGGACTATTACTCCTTAACCTTGGCTTGACCATACGGGCATATTCTTTATTTATACTTTCAGTGCCATCAGACCAGCACAATTTATACATTATAACCGAGTAGTGTTGTCTTTAGAGCTTTTTTGTTTATGTGTACAAGGTTGAGCTAAATCACAGCCTTCATATTCACTGCCGCCTTTAGCGATGCTATTACTTTGGGAGGCAAAATGGTTGGTCTTTGACTTTTTCATGAGAACATCGACTGCTGTCGTGGACTGTGCAGCTCATCAGAAAATTCCCCCAATTGCTTTAGAGCACATCACTTGTTTTTGTGAGTAAGAAAAAATATTCATTGTTTACTATAGCCACAGGATAATGTGAGAGAGAACATTTTAGAATTAAGTGTTCTTCCTATCGGCTATAGAGTGTAAAACGATAGACTCAAATATTAAAGGTGCAATACATCACAGTAAAAAAATAACATTTAATGACATTTGTGTGTGTATAGCCATCGCTGTGATGTGTAAAATTGTTTATTTTTTGTACTTTGTGGTTGCCTCAAAAACATTAAATTTTTATTTTTTATGAGAGGTTTCGGGTACGATTTTCCGCGAAACCCAGGCAGATGTTAGCCTGTTAGCCGGATTTTAGCCTGGAGCTAACTGCTATCAGTGACTGCTATCGGCTGCTGTTGAGACGTGGAAGCTTTCCTGTGGCCGCTGTATTTTGTCGATTGCTTTGTAAAACATACACACACACACATACATACATACACACACAGACACACACACCACACACAGACACACACGTGCACCCGCTGTGGAGGAGATGTTAGCAGCCGAGTGAAGGGCTATAATAAATGACTCTGGCCTGAATCTGCCAGAGCTGCTCAAACCAGAGACAAAAGCAGAGACAAAACTAAATCAATCGCTTTAATCTTGAACCAGTGCTTTCTTCAACATGGAGTCCGGAACTTTCCTCAAAAATAAAATTACATGTTTCATATGTCCTCTCCTCCCTGTTCTATCATGTAAAGTAGGTGGTCTGTAGTCTGTAGAGGCCAGGGGGAGGGACTAAAGTAAAACTCCACTACTATTGGTCAAAGTGATGACCCAGAAACTCTGATATAAATTTGTTGTAGAGGCCAGGGGAGGGACTAAAGTCAAATGATAATAACTAGAAAGCACTCGGAGAGTGCATACCGACGCCAGGACAGCTAATTTCCCCTATACAATGTTTTGGCACTAACTGCGACTTTAATCTGTGATGTCTAAGGGTTTTTATATTGTT
>JAVQKG010164632.1:0-13844 GCA_036025885.1 Hypseleotris bucephala
GTAAATCAGGTTTGTACTAAAAACTCTAAAGCTCTTCACCTTACATCCACTCACATGTTTATATTTAATCCACTTGTACTGAGTCATATATATGTCATACCTGCTTATACGTGCTGTACCTTTGTATTTCTATGTGTTTTCAAGCAGCTCTTAGCCCTGCAGTCTTGCCCTTGAGCAGACACTGATAACTTGGGCCATTAACACTGGCCTCCGCGTAGATCCCGGGGGAGTACACAGTTCAGCAGATGATTCTTCTTGTTTCTTACCAGCACGGCCGCCCACAGCTTTGCGCTTTACTGTTTACCTATATATTTTACTTTGACACAACCAACCAATTAATCAAGCCAATGCATTCGCTCTCCCTCGCATGGTGCAAACGTGCTGCTTATGTGAGTAATGATAGTTTCAGGTTAATGTGTGAACCTCCGAATGGGTACTTGCTTATGTTGAATGTAGAGTGGTCTCGTGGGTGCAGGAAAAATGCTGCTTCTTTGGTGGTATTAATGAATCACTTAGCTAGCACTTAAAGCTGTGTTAGCCCCATATAAATAGCTACAGCAATCTGTTTTACATTTTAATATGCACCGTTTAGCCCTCTGTTACCCCAACACATCTGAAAAGAGTGTAATAACTATCACATGAAAATTCTCTCATTGTTTCCAACTAAATATGTAGATTCAACAACCAAAGACTATTTCATCCTTGGTAGATTTCAACATATGTAAAATTACAATATACAATAATATAATTACATATACAATATAGATATGTTTTTGCAATAATCAAATTGACAAAATACATCACCTTGAAATGTGAAATACTCCATGTGAGTTGAATGCACATTATTTAGTTCTGCATAATTTGTAAGTAGAGCAACATGAAATGCAAATGAAGAACAAGATCATCAAGATTTAATAGCTTCAATTAGAAGATCTTTTAAAGTTTTGTGACTGACCACTAATTTGTCAGAATAGCTTCATAAATTTACACATGCTTTGTTTTTCTTACTCATCACAAATTCGAAGCTTGGCTCAAAAAGATGGTTATATAAAATTGTATTAAAACTAGTTTTAAATTAATGACTACAGGCAGAACATTCCCAAGGATTTGTCATGTGGTGCTTTGACATTTTCTGTGAAAAATTAGACAAAGATCTCCAAGAATGCTCAACTGTTTTATATGTTACAATATATCCCCAGAAACACTGAGTCTGAGAAAATGTGGAATTTAAATCATTGTGTAGTAAAAAGGTCAGTGTAGAAATAGTCTTCCAAGTTCAACATTTCAAAAGTTAGATGCCAAACAAAAACTTAAAGTATGTAATGTAATATCCAAGTATGAGCACTCGTCTTTTACAAGATTTACCTTAAAATAACAATAATGCTTTTGCTCTCCCTCTGCTTACATATTGTTAGCACAAAGATAGTGTATAATTATTAGTGTTGTAAATATTCAGCTACCACTTTTTCACACAGACAGACAACTATTCACTCTCATATGCATTCACTAGAGACAATTAAGTCTGAAGAGAACCAACCGTAACACGAGGAGGAAATGTTGACTCCTCCCAGAGAAATCATAGTGGGCTGGATCAAACTGAACAAATTCATTTTTTATACGTACATCATTTCAACAACCATCTTCTTCTGAAAAAGCTGATTTTCAAATTCACTCCAAACCCAGATATGAACAATATTTATGTTATTATGGCAAGCAAAAGTAAATTTATGAAAATTTCAGTGTACAGAATAAATATAGTATGAATACAATCTATTATATAAATAAATAAATAAATAATAAATATAAATACACAGTGTTGGTCTCATGGCTCTCTATTGAAACCGATGAGTACATAGTTCTTCTTGAGAGCATTGTGGCACAGCGTTGGCATTTGAGAGCAGGCCTAGATTAATGACAGCAGATACAGCGGTGCCCAGCGTGACACAGTGCTGAGCTCATTATACAGGCAAACCCCCATTTAATAAGCATAAATCTGCATATGCACTAACCATGGCTTAAACTCATATGACCTCATTTTACATTACTTTTCCACAGTGTGTCATTGGATTAAGTCAGACATGAATGACATTATAGGGGCCTTTGTGGGCCATAGTCCATCTAGAGTTTTACAGTGACAGTGTTAAAGGTCTGGGGGCGTTTCTGAGAAAAGCAATGACGTAGTGCTACTGTTAGTAAAAAGTCCTGCTGAGTGCATCTGTTGTGCTATAAGTGGAGAAGGCAGGGAAAGTAAGATAGACAAGTCATTAATAAGCTATTCACTTTGGCAAATGGAATGGCCACTTTGTATTTTAGATCTTGTACTTACTAAAGTGGCACCTGGTGTGAACTACTGCGGCTGTGGCCCACCTGCTTCAAGTTTTGTCATAATGCGAATTTAGAGATGGTTTTGATGACATGAGATTTTTCCAGTTTCTCCAAACCTTTATACATAATTGCATTTGATAAACCCACTAGGATCATCAATTTCTAAAGAAGTCAAGACAATGGTCCACCTGGCACCAACATGTTTTGACTACTTCCTGTAGATGTGATGTTCCTGTGACATTCTTGTGACATGTAACGTGAGGGAGGCAATCAAGATTAAAAAGCGTGCACCAAGGACCATGAACCAGGATGAAGGAGCTTAAGAAAAGTACTTGGAACACGTAAAGCGTGTAAACAAATACTCATATCTTACTAAACGGAATCTTTAAAACAGAACAGCAATGGCATGTTCAAAGTCAGTTAAATTATCTTTCTTTTTCTTGAACATATATGCATGTCCAAACACAATGACTTGCTGCATTCTAATGTGATTTAAGCTCAAATGCAGGTAAATTGGTCTAAAGCGGCTAGAAAGTGTATAAAACAAATGCTTTATATTTGTTTTCCCTTCTGAACAATTCCAACAATCATTTCTGAAGCTAACCAGGACAAATAAAACAGTCTCATGGTTGTCTCCATAACACTTCCCACAGCTTTGTTTTCTTTCCAGATATTTTTCCCCCCAAATAATTATCTCCATTCTAGGACACCCCTGGGTTTCTGCTGCAAATACAATGTGTTAGATGTTTTTTCATGTGTCCCTTGCCAAACTCTCTTCTCTCGGCTTGGAGCAGGCTAACGACCACCCCAGATGGACTGCATCACTTCCTCTAAAAGCCGCCTGCCACCACTCAAAGTGAGAAGGAAAGACCAGGCCACAAACAGGCCACATGTCTGGAGAGTTTTACATTACAATAAATAGAATACACATATAACACATAATACATTTTATTAGTGTGTGTGTGATTCATCATATTCTAAGACTATATTTCTTTTTAAAAAATTAAACAGAAAATATATGTTTAGTATTGCAGCGTATTGTAAATTATTATATTATAATGTATATTTTTTCCTAGGAAATTATGGGTTTTAGCTATACCCTACATGAGCCAATCAGTCGCTGTAACTTTCTGATTACTCCATTTTTTACAAGATTCTTTAGGGATCCATTCAGCTCTGGTTTCAATTAGACAAAAGTGTCCCTTACTCTGAGCATAATACAGCAGCAGCAACACTAAAACGCTACTGTGTATGTTTTGAGGTTACTTTTCTTTTTCTTGCTTTAAACATTTTTGTCAAGTTTCTTAGATGGCAACTTCTGAGTCATAAAAGTCAAACTCACATGGATTGCAGACATAACAGTGGAGTCCAGCAGGTCTCGGTTCAGAGTCAGACCTGTTCAGATTTTCCTAACCCTTTGCACCATTAGGGCTGGAGGGGAAGCTTGATCTGCCTCCAGGATGTTGGCAGGCCATGTTCTTTGGACTTCCCCTGGGCACATGTGTTGGTCAATCAAATGAACGCTGTCAAACAAACCTTTCTGAAACTGGCTCAGAGAAGGTACCAGATGTATTGAATTATGAGCAACTGAACTAAACTGTAAATAAACTTGAGGTCTGGGTTGACTTTTTGGTAAAATACACAAAATGGCAGCAATATATATTGCAAATATACTGTTACTGAATTGACAGCTTGATTCAGTAGTCATGTGATCTTTATTTGGTCAATCAAAAAGTTCTGTTTCTGCATACATTTACTTTTCACAAATTGTGTCAATAAAGCATATCTATATACTAGCATATTCACATTGCAATATCCAACACCAACATAATGCAGTCTTAGCTGAAAACAAAACATATGGAATATATTTTTGCTGTGAGAAATTAATACTCTGTGACTTTTATGGTTTGATGAGCTTAGCATCCAAATAAATACACTAAAGACCCATAAATTGCACACCTAGACTTGCCAATGACCTTTCTCGTCAGCTCAGACAGTTGAAATTTACTACTCTGGATAAAAGTGCTGTTTCAAACTATCACTGCCTTTTTCCACCAGTGCACTTCCAACTGCTTCTTCCTCATACTCAAGGGGAGAGAATTGTTACTAGCCCAAGCAAACTCCCTAGTCTTAATTCTGGCTGCTAAACCATGGTATTCATTTTAATGTGGAGGTCATACTGAACTTATACTTCAAGTTTTCTGATATGTCGCCAGAAATAAAAGCTGTGGAACATATTTTTGTGCTCGGAGAATTGATGTTGCCATTTTTACAACTTTGATGAGTTTATAATTCAGGATAATACACTAAACCTTAAAAGTCAACTCGACACATCTAAATCCAACGATCTCCTCCCACCAATTCAGAAAGTCAAAATTAACAATGCAGGCTAAACTATCAGCACCTTTAGCCAGGAAACTTCCAACTCCTTCTGCCTTGTAGCATGTCAAAAACTAAAAAATAACATAATTCTGGTTAGAGAATTAAATAAGGCCATGACTTTTATGGCTTTGATGAGTTTATCACCCAAATAAATACACAAAAGAACTGTACATCTCAACTCAACACACCTAGACTTTCCAATAGCCTCTCTTAAATTAACTATGCAGGATACATGCACTCTTTTGAACTTTCACCACCTTTTTTTCACCAATGAACTTCTGACTGCTTCTGCTTCATACCCAAGAGGACAGATCTGTCATTAGCCTGGGCAAATCAGCAAACTCTCAAATCTAAATCCTGGCTGCTAGACCATGGTTTTCATTCTGATGTGGAGGCCAGGATGCAGTTGGACATTAGTCAAAGAAGGCAAAACTCCAACTCCCATCTCTTCTGTCCCAGGACTGGATACACATCAACACAAATGCTAAACTTTTTTATGATCAACTGTAATATCATGTTTTAGTTGAAGGATTGTGGGTCATTGGAGCCGCTGAAACTATGGACCTTAGGTGGGGTAGACCCTTTACAATGGCAGATAGTAACAGATACATACAGATACACTGACAAGAAAACCATTAATTCTGACAATAATTCACTAGGGATTCATCAAGTCCCAAAACAAATTGGAGAGAACCCATGGCAACACAAAAAGGACATACAGACTCAGAGAGATAGAGAGAGGCAAAACTACTCTTCTGCAAAGTTTAAGATTTTTGGATGAAGATGACTTCCCTGGATACATATCAACACCAATGATTAAATTTAGATTTTTTCCTGACTCTCCATCATCATGTTTTAGTTAAACATCTCTCCCTTCTACTCTTTTGTGGTTTCAGTTTGTCTTAATCAATGTAGGAACAATACAGACCATGGATGAATGGATTGTATCCCAGCAACTATTGGCCTTAGGTGGGATCGATTATATCAACAATTGTCAAAGTTTAAGCTCCAGGAGGATCAAAGTTTCAGACAGATGATGATGACAATGACGGGGCAGAAGTGTTAACCACTACAGAGTGTAATAAGTTGGAGGATGAAAAGGGAATTTTTGGTAAGGCAGACATTACTCAAGTTATATCAACCTCAATGAAAAATGTCTTCCTGATTTTCCAACCATCGTGTTTTAGTTTTCCTGTGTGGGAAGTCCTGTCTCTCACCTCTACACTTCTGTGGTTCCAATTTGTCTAAACCAATGTTGGAACAATGCAGATTATGATGGATCATCTTGACATAGAGACCTGTGCACATTAGCATGACTTTTTGTCTTTGCAGAAGGTCAGACAGAGATGCGGTTTCATGTTTAGTTTGGATCCACTTTGAACGTATAATTGCCAAGTTTCTGCATAATCTCACTTTGTTGCATTGAGGATGTTTGCCAGGATTGTTAGCCTGAGGATGTGCAAGTGTTTTCTGGTTTGAAATGTCAATACTTTCTTTAATGTATCTTGTTATGGATTTTCTGTTTTTCATGTTGATACAGATGTTTTTGTTACTTTCTCACTTCTCATTGCCTTTGTTGGTCTGTGTATGTTTGTATGTGGTTACACTGAGGTTGATGAGAAAGCCAGTGCTTGGCAGGGGAGCCGTTGTGGCCTCTCCGATGTTTATTCAAGTTTTCTGGCGTGATTTCTCTGTGAAAAAGCATACCGTCGACTTCTGGCCAACATGCTAACAGTGTCCTTAGCAGTCTTCATTTCCACATCACTCACTGCTGTTACAAATCTGCTGTAATTCTGAGGTAAAAGCCAGTCAGATCAGGATGAAGGAATTACATTCAATCAATCTTGTAAAAGAGTCTTGTTTTATACAGCACAAGCTTTACTGACAGAAGGAAGACAGGAAAACAATTTAGCATCTGCTGTACAATGAAATACAGTCAAGTATCTAACTAATTAAGTAAATGGTAAAATTTTGTGTAGTAATCAGCGAGACAGCCAGACAACATTGTTTGGTACAGCATGATGTGATCTCAACAAGGTCCCTTACAACTAGCAAATAATTTTGAAAATACTTGAAAATTTACCTCTGCCAAGAAGGTAAAGTTTTTGGAAACCTTTGTCCCTTTGTCTGTCTCTTTGTTCACAGAAATCTTCACAGAAACTACTTAAAAGATTTGGTTGAAATTTTCAGGGATGGTCAGGAATGACACAAGGAACAATTGATTACATTTTGGGATTGATCCAGGTTTTATTTTTTTATGTAAAGGGCTGGGGTGTCAGGGGCCTATCCAAACGAACACAGTCCACTGGCCATGGATGTCTTTAAACATATGTAGGAAACCCATGGCAATACTGGGAGAACAGCTGACTTCAATCCATCACACAAGCTTCCTTTTTGCTTAGAGACAGGAACAATAAAGCTAAAATGAAACTGTAAAATTATTCATTTAAATAAAACTTCTTATGCCTGAAATAATATAATGTTGAGTGTTATTCCCTATATATAAGTTTGCTGTCTAGCCAAATCTTGTTTCTGGCATGTAAATATAAAGCCTTGCAGTCTGTATCTGGATAATGTCAAGTAAGCCTGTTTCATATTTTTGACATTCACATCTGCCTTCTAGTCTAAATGAATTTTGCTTTCCCGGCCAAATGTAGATGACTGTTTGTACCTTTGGAAACCCAATAAATACCATCGCTTGACTGTTGTATAGAAGCTACTGTCTAATCTTCATTATTTCAAGTCTCTGTCACCTGCTACATG
This sequence comes from Hypseleotris bucephala, assembly GCA_036025885.1. Lineage (NCBI taxonomy): Eukaryota > Metazoa > Chordata > Actinopteri > Gobiiformes > Eleotridae > Hypseleotris > Hypseleotris bucephala. Next base: position 7,471 of record JAVQKG010164632.1, read on the forward strand.
ACAAAGTCTATTTCCAGAAACACCAAATACATCAGTACTCCAGCTACGGCCAATGACACAATGTTGAACACAGCTTTAAGCGAATTTACATCTGGATTTCATGTAATTAGGCTGAGTGTTGTCCAAAAAAGAAAGACAAAATCTGTTCCTTTTCTTTTGTGGTAAATTGGTCATTGCTTTGAGAATAATGAGGAACATACCGTACATCTTTTTGGCAGGTCTTAACCATCGCAATTTGGCCTTCACGTTTCATTTTGAAGATGGAGTGGCTTATAGTTTGGACCGGTTTAAGAGTGGACACTTGCCACTCTGTTAACCAAAATAAAGTCTAGTCTTGCAGAAACATGAATAATTTATTTTTTACATTGTGTGTTTTAGCTATGGACTGACCTGGTAGCAGCCATTAAAAACAGTACACTATGGGAAAACGAGTGTAGTGAGTGACATAAGCTTGTTTTAAATTGTTTTTACATATATTTGACAATAATGGAGTAGTTTCTTTAAGTTCACACTGGGGCCATGAATAAATGCCTGTGGTTGAGTTGATAAAAGCAGTGAATGCAGTATATATCAGAGTTATGTCAATGCCACTGTTCAAAAGTAAACTTTGAGGTTTTAAACCGAGGACAGCAGGAGGATTGTTCAGCAGTGGTCTACAGCTAAGACCCGGGAATTGTATACTTATATATTCTACGCCTACAGTTAATATAGTACCTAGACTATGTGATTGCTACATTTTCATACCATGTACAAGTATGTCAGAAGAATTAGCTACAATGATCTGAACAAACCAAAAAAAAAAAAAAAAACGCTATTATAATTGAGAAACAGTAATGACACTGTGAGGGAATGTATGACTGTATATTTTTAATCACAGTCCACCATGGGGTGTAGCCTATTTGGAAATTGATGATAGTTCGACATTTTTGTCCCTGTCATTTCAATATTTAGTTTTTTGTTCGGATATGTGTCCAAAATATCATGCGCTACATTACAATTACTGTCACTTTACACAGTCTTTTATTCAAACAGTACATTTGAATACAGGAGCAAGTTAAGATTAATTTTGAGAATGAGATGCTGAATAGATAATATGAAAATATGCCTCCCTGTGGACCAGTGTAAATGTAGCTATTCACATCCAACAAAAGCAGATGTTACGACGCTTTGTAAAATGAAAATGACTGTACTTTATTGAAACGAGTCAGTTCACCTCATCAAACTCAGACATGCTCCTATGTATAGATCCTGCTCTTTGTCATAAACAGAGTCACCTCGCCCGGCTGAACACACCTGTTTGTAATACACTCTGATTAGGCCAGTAATGTTTTGCACCTGTGTCACTCCGCCATGTTCCTCTATTTGACCAATCAGCATCGAGAGAAGTAAAGAGTGGCCCTATGAGCAGCGGGGCCTGTAAAAGTCGATTAGACAAGAAAGAGGAGCTGGGATTGATGGCGGCCCTTCGGGGGAGGATTCTCGTGGAAAGCACTCGGAGAAGCTTGGATTTAGTCCAGTCATGAAAAAGATACACACACGGGCGGGACAGATAAGTGCTTTGTCAGATGGAGCGAGCTGACAACGGGAGGCTTGGATCTGATACGGCCAATGAAGGTTCGCATGCTGATGTCTATTTTTCAGAAAAACACCGGAGATATCACTGCCGGGGATTTTTACAGTGCATAAATTTAGAATTAATTTAGCAGAGAGCTGAGTATGGACAGGATAAGGAGCTGACTGGGATTTTGGGTGAGTCTGGCGTCCAAACGCAGTCTTTCCATTGATTCTTGTCTGTGATTGATGGTTGAATCCCTGGCTCTATCCTTGAGGGTGAGATGGACCACTCTTCCCTGACTGAGGTGAAGGCCTTTCCCAAATTTGTCAATCACAACATCCACAGTCAAAAGTTACCTTAGCCTACTATTTCACATTTACATGCATTTGTCATATGCATTCTTCTTATTCTAATACAATTTATGATAAAAAGTGACTGGGAACTGTGATATATTAAATTTACTGTATTGTGTGCATTTCGAAATTGAAGGTCATTTTGAAATTGTAGACAATCAATTGTAGTTATTAACAATGCATAGAGTAGCGACTGATAAGCTTGTAGTGACATTGGCTACAAAAAAAAAATTACCCAATAACCAATAAACATAATTACAATTACAAGTGCAGTATTGAGTTAAACCATTTTATAAAATCTCTTTAAAATGTCTAGGTCTATTTAGTAGATATACAAATCAATAATACCATCAAACCAACTTCTGTGCTCATATAAGAATGTTTCATCACAAGAAGGTCATGAATGTTCAGCCTACATTGCCTGGATTTTAAGACTTCTTCACTTCTTCTCTCATTAGTCTAACTTTGTTCTTTGGATCCCCCTCTGGACAGGTTCAGGGTGAGGGCAGCCCGGTGAAGATGAGGATGATGAAGATGATGGAGGACATGGAGGTATAGCAGCATCTGTCCACTAATGAGGTGCTGGACTCTTTAAATAAACCACAGTGGACAGATATAGCCAGAGGAGGTCCATGTACTGTGAGAAACCCTGTGTTTGTCCGTGGGTGGATGAGATGCATGGGGACTTCTGCATGTTGTATGTATGTAGATCATATAGTTTTAAAAAGCATAGTATGTAAAGAATTTAGTTGATGTACTATTTCAATTTAAAGCCTGTACATCTATATTAAACTCACTAAAAATTATTATACTGTACAACATAAGATTTGAGTTAGAAGTCTGTGTGTTTGTATATCCATTGCATATATCCCTATAGTGTGTGTGTGTATAATATGCATACAATCAGTTTATAGGGTAGAATGTGTACCTAATAATATGACCGTTGAGCATGCTTTGGGCAGTACAATTGGTAAGGTTGTACATACCTTGCTGTCCATATCTGTTGACAAGTGATCAGTGGTTGGAGGAGGGGCAGTTTGTCCATTACTTCCACATTTTTAAACAATATGTTAAGCCCTAAATCAAGATAGTGTTGTATTATCTTGTCTATAGTATAAAGTTGGCTTTGGAATATGGACAGGAAACCCCCCAAACCTCAAACACTGGCCCGCACTCAGGAAATAATATGCAATCCTGAAACTGTTATATTTCTAACAATGAACATATGCTGCACCAAAAGACAGAGCAGTCTTCACTTCTTATCACTTTTTGGCAAAATTGTAGCTTAAAAGAAAAGTCCTTTGAGAGAAAACACTTGGACCTGTAGGAAGTGCTTTGATGCACCTTGCCAGATGCTTGAATGGCCTTCAAAGTGCTGCTGTAATTTCAAAGATATGAGAAGATTTGTTCTGAATTTCATTCTTTCCGATGGTCAGTTTGTGATCAGAGTAGATGCCTCAGCAGACCTGGGTGAAAGTGTCTGGCAGTCTTTTTAAAACAGTAGTCAAACACATCATAGGAATTGTGCTGAAAATAACCATGAGTAAATGGTATGTTTGTGTCTCTTGTTACTGAAAGCAACAAACAGATGAAATGTAGGTTTTGTTTGTCAATGTGAGGGCAAAAAAATAGATTTAGGATAAAACATCAACCCCTGTTTTGACAGTGAAATAAATTTTGTTGTATATTTTTTTTATCCCTAGTTGCATTATGTCCCTCTAGAAAAATGCACATCTCGGCCTTAGCACCAATGAAAGAAGATTACACAACATGAAAAGGCTTGAATTTTAAGTGTGAACCGCTGCTTCAAGTTTCTTTCATTGGTGCCTGCTTTAGTTATTGTTCAGATCAGATCTAGCCCTGCTTTACACCTGATCCAGTCCTTGTTCAAACTCATTTAAGTCCAATAACGTGGTAGAAAGTTTGAGAACCCCTGCTCTAGTTATGCATTAGTTTAGTAAATGCAATGAGCCTCTTAGTGAGAATCAGAAACTACTTCTGCATATTTCCCACAGCAATGAGCCAATAGGCAGCAGATAAAAAGTTCATGTTGAGCTCTATCTTTCCAGACTATACACTATGTGCATTTGAAATTTACAGCGTGTGGTCTCTCGCACTAAGCACAGATATTAATATCATTACCGCTGCGTGTTAGCATAAGCTCTCTGCCGGAGCCAAAGGGCCATGTTTTATGACTCTTTTATTTAGTAATCCACAGTGGTTTGTCTAAGGCACAGTTTCTGCTCCATACGCCTCCCGATCTGACTGCTGCCCTTATCAAAGAAGCCCATTGTGTGCTTATTACTGAGCCTATAATCCGGTTATCAATCCTGAAACTAGTGACAAAGTACATACAGTAAAGTTCTGAAAGGTGAGTTATACAAAGAAATTGATTTAAAGACTACTGCATGCATACACAAGGGAAAATAATTCAGAAGTATAATGCAAGTTAGATTATTGTAGAGTGAAGTTGTGTTTTAAGGAGACATGCAGATTAAAGTTCTTAAAGACATAAATGGACTGACATTGAATCAATCCGAAAGCATTACCCAACTTTAGATCATACATTTGAAATGCCAAGTGATGTCTATTATGTACAAAATAAATACAGAGGGACACTGAAAACTTATTTCAGAACATTTTATTGGGTGCACAAATAGTCTGTTTATCCTCCTTGTGTATGTAAGTTCTTTGAGGGTTCCATCTTCTCACTCAGACATGAATGTGTAAAGGGAACTGGAAAATCTAAACAGGCTCTAGTCAATTAATGCAAGAGTGACCATTTGTTTGTTTGTTTGTGTATGTAAGGCATGTGACTATTTTGCCATTGTTCAGATTGTACCCCACAACCTATAGTTGCTGCTGGGCAAGCTCCAGAACATCAAACATAAAGTTAAAGAAGATAAGTGAATGGTCAGGTCAAATGTTCTAAGTAGAGATACAATAACAATAGAGGATCATTTACATACTTTAAGACCTTTGTTCAAAAACTAAATAAAAAAGTGACAGATTTGAATTTTTTCTTGTGCATTCATGCACATTCATACTCTTCTATGTTTGTATGAAATTGTGGTCATCCGATACTTGCCACAGTTTCTATTGGCTCTGTGTGTCTGGCATTCCTCCATAGGCCAAACACTCACTGGTTGCTATGTTGATGTGTCGGGCTGGAGAAATTCATTACATCTTATCACACGTTCAGGTTTGGAGGTCAGCGGCCGAGCACACACCCACACATGTATTTGCACTGTTTATTATTGTGCACTTATGTCTTCATAACTCGCATACGGTCAGAGGCCTAGAGTAGAAATTCAGGGTTTATTGAAAGGAGACTGCATGGGAAAGATGTTTCTGGCATTCACAATGTATCAACAGTAAAAGGGCGAAGTGCACAAAAAATGCAGAAAATGTTAGAATTTTAGTCCAGTTACAAATACAGAAAAATGGGTGTTCAACAAACGGCTTGGCTATTTACTAAGAGGTAAAACTAAGACAACATTCTGTCAACCAATAAATGTTTTTTTTTTTTTTTGGTGTGCATACTTTAGGGGTTAGAGCTTCTGTCTGACGAACTATGGTTTCTCTGAGTGGAGCCTGTATGTCCTCAGTGTACTGGGGGTTCCCTTTTGGTAATGTAGCATCTTTCCAGTGTCCAAAGACATGCATGTGTAATTGTTTTTACTGCTTTTACCTGTATGCAAATTGAATGTTAATTTGTTGTCTTTGTTTTAAAACTTTTGTCTTTTGCCCAAATAAATGTGACTATTTGTCGGTTTATGTCTCTCTGTCAGCTCAGTGACTAACTGGCCATGCTGCACACCCTCCTGAAGCCCATAGCTGAAGAACATGCTTCAGACACCAATTATATCAAAAGGTAGACGGTTGAAGGAAAATGCATTGTTTACATTGAGCTCACATGTCTTGTCATGCTCATTTTTTGAGTTTTGGCAAGATAGAAACTATATAAAATGTTACCATGTAAACAGCGAAAGTATGCAATATGTTGCCATGTAAATAGCAAACAAATTAGTGGCACCATGCACCACTATTTAAAACTCAATGAAAGTTAAAATCACAAAGTTAATGTGTTTGGCCATGGACTGATGACAAAAATAGCATCACATTAGGATAGCAGTCACTCTTTGGGCAAAAATACAAAACAACACAGACCGATTTTCCACAACATTACCACTCTCCACTTTTGCAATCCAGCCCACAAACAAACTTTAAGTGCTTTAAAATGTTCCGACTGCTCCTCTTACCATTAGCTTTAGCCATTGCCATACACCTTGTTGATGAAAGCCATTTTCTTTCCCCCTTGACCAGCTAGTTTTATTAGCCTGGCAGGCCAGACTCTCCTGCTGTACCAGCGTAGAGTCTGGGAGCTCACTCGCATCAACAGATTTCTAGGGCGGGACAAACAAGCGCGCAATAAACCAATCAGAAAAATGGCGGACGTGACACCA
>JAVQKG010164645.1:0-10395 GCA_036025885.1 Hypseleotris bucephala
TAAGTAAACAAATGTTATTGTCTTTACAAAGAACTAGTCTCTAAATTTTACCAGTTGTCTTTCCTCATCACATTATCCTGAATGAATTATGTATACATTAGTCCAAGTTTCCTGTGTGGTAAAAAGTAGTTAAAAGTGCTGTGAACTTGAAATTCAACCGTAAACAACCTCCTATATGTAGCCATTCACACCGTGTATATTTCATTTCACCCCAATGTGCTTACCGATGAAATATCATAATTTATTAAGTCAATTTAGTCCAATCCATATTTCCAGTGTGGGTAATGGGCAGCACTTTATGACTTTGACTATTGCCATTACAGCCATGCCATGTAGAAAACTCATTTGAGCTGTTATCCAGATTTATGCCCAACATCAAATTGTCTCCTTTTGTTCTAAGCCTGTATTTCTATGGTAATGTTTGAGAAAGATGCGTGTAGCTGAATAACATAGCAGTATTACACCAAAGGAGGAGTAAGCGCCTAGCATACCAATAGCTGCATTAGGACCAGAGGGCAGTAAAGGACGAGGCAGGGTACACTTTTGTCCAATTTGAGCGATTTGGGGAGTTCTTGGGACCAAATGCTGTATGTGGTTTTGCAGTCAACAGAATGAATTCCCTAGCCATGCATAAATGTCACGATATAACGCATATGACGGGAAAAGTATGTAAACATAAAACGATTTGTGGAAGAAAGAAAAGGTAAGTTAAAGGGGCAGCAAATATTCAGACTTGCAGTGTGAAGCATACATTTCTGTCTGTTGCTTGTCCTAAACCACTCCCACTTTCTTACACATAAAGCGTACACTGCCTCATGAGTTCACAAACCAGGAAATATGAGCACCAGTTTGGAGTTGTAATACTGTCACTGATAACAATAACATGTAACTACCTTAAGGTAAGGGTTAGGTACAATGTAGTGACATGTTATTACAGTTTGTTAAACAGTGTATTACATTGCATTTAATTGATGCAGTGTAGTTAAGGGATAATGTAAAATAAAGTGTTTCCATAAAATGTAATATTTCAAAATAAAACAACAACCCCTTCACATGTTTCCAGTTCTGGATAGTGGACGTATAGACCAATCAAAGCGGTCCTGTCCTGTGGAAGCATGTGATTGGTTAAATTGGTTGCTATAAAACAAAAAACCCTTTTAATACAGCCCACAGACAGTATATTTTTTCTCACATGACTACAAATATGCTGTCCTATTGACTGAGTCATTTTTGCTCATTGATAAAGGAAAACCACCAGGTAGTGCAGCTTGACTTGAATTATTTTGTTTTGCTCCCATAATTACATAGCCTAAAATTTGCGAGGGTACAGAGCCAAAGCAGGTAATCCTAGTGGTAGACATATAACCCATGTGCTAATATAAACAGGCTGCTTGTGCGCACAGTTAGTTCAAAGAGCGTCCGACTGTCAGGCGCGCTTTAATCTTCGGCAGGTGCACACCAACCGACCGCAGCAGGCAAAACAAAGGTTAAGTAGAGCAAACGCTTCACATGTGAAACCATGGCAACTTCCTGTACGATGATTGCATTTGACACAATGGTACCCAATGCACGTCGACGTTTAACAATTCAATTATGAGCAGTGGAATTTAGTTTAAGTAGCAAACTAGGGCTACTTATGTGGTCTTTGTCAGTGATTAGCCATAATGTTTGCTTGTGACGCACTACAGGCCGCCATTAAAACAAGGGCCGTTGTTATTAACGGTGGGGGTCAAGAATAATGTAATAGCATTGCACTTGACCACTTTTGAAGTTTAAATGGCTTGATCTGGAATGAGAAAGAATGAGAAAGGCACATGTGAAACTTTGAATAACCTACTGGGTGACAAAATGTGCCATATGAACTAGGTATGCACTGATATGACATTTTGGGGACGATAAAGATGTCAGTATTTCAATGACCAATATTTGCCAATACCGATTTTTGGTGTATATAGTTTGTGAACCAGCCATGTGCTTACGATATTGAGTGTCTCTCCCTAAAAGGAAGGTGACGATCTATTTTAAGAGACATATATATGTGCTGTACATAGAGATAGACAGACACATAGAGATGGACAGACACACAGAGATGGAGAGACACATAGAGATGGACAGACACATAGACACAGACATGGAGTTAGATAGAGTCTGCTGCAGAGTCTGCTAGAGATCTTCCAGAGCCTGCGACATGCCTCCTTCTGCTTCCTGCTTGGTCCAGCTGTGTCTCCCTGCTTCATTCTGACTATGTAATGTATGTATGCTTTAAATAAACACCTAACCTTGGAACTTCAAATATCTCTCCTGGGATCAATTCTTAGTTATGATCATTTCACTACAACACCGATATTGAGCCAATTTATCGCTGCATCCCTATGTACTATTCTTTTTATTCATGCATGTAAAAATCACTTAAGTTGCACATAGTTGAGGGGCACAGAAAAATGCATGTGCAAATGCATGCATTTGACCTGCCAGTAAAATCTGTATGTATTGAATAGTTTTCAACAATGAAGGAGGGGTTATGTTCTGTGGCAGGACAGAATCAAATGGAATATAGCCTACTTTAGAAATGAAGATTTGAAGGAAATTTGACATCAGTATTTGTAATAATTTATGTAATTAATTCAGTCCTGTAGTATGTAAATCTGCATACTCTGATGAAAAAGCACAGATTATAAAATCACTATCATTAGACTTCCATGTACTTAAATATTACAGAATGGCATTCCAATTAAGATGCAGGGACTACATCTAACTTCATGTAGAAAGTCCATTCTGAGGTTGCTATGTGGGTAGTATGTTGATGAGTGAATAGCGGGCAAATGGAGATGACACACTGGTCACAGCTAAGCACTGGCACTCATAGGCAAACATAATCAAAGAGACACTGTTTCATGTTATGAACTATCTCAATTTCAGACTATATGCTCAGAATCAAAACTTAGCACTTTACAGCACGGTAATAACAGGGTAATACTGTGGTAATATACAGGTAATAGATAGGTATAATATTGTAGTAATTACGGTTAGTTTTTAAGTAGTTTATATGTAATTACAACCCCAGTGACCCTAACCCTTACCATAAGGCGGATGATCTGATTTCACAATGTGTTGCTGATGTTCCAGGACCAACATTCAAGTTATTGGAGGAAAACGAAGCTGTTGGGAGATTGACAGGAAGCATGGAAAATAAATAATTTTCCATTTTTGGCTAAATTTTCATTTTGATTGTTGAGACACAAGCTATTAATGATAGTGAAAGTCTATTCCATCTTTGTAAAGAATCTTTTATTTTTTGAAGTAATGGTTCACAATTTAGGTGAAAGAGTTGATCCAAATTAGGAGAGAACCTAATGCCAAGATATGTAATTGATTTAGTTGTTTGTTTACACAAGGCGGCTATGTCCTCAGCATTCCAGTCATGCCCTGATATGGGCATAATTTGTGATTTTGTCCAGTTTATGGAGTAACCTGACACTATTCTAAATTTGGAAATTAGCTTATGCACAGATGGAAGCATTTTACACATCTCAGGATAGACCCCAAAATCCTTTTTTCCTCCCTTTTTTCTAGCCAAGCGTTTAGTTTGACAGTGTTTTGGGTAGTTTTGCCTATACTTGTGATGCAGACAGTGGCCCCTCAGAAGCAGAATCCTTACATGACAGCTGTCAGACTGCATATGTGAGTGCTGGTCCCTTAGCGGCCGTGTTAGCGCGGTGGAAAAGTACAGCTCTTTCTTGTGTTGACTCAGCGATTGTGCCAATAGAAAGCAGGCCAGACTCATGTCCCCCCCTTGCTGTACACTGGCATCTTTAGCTCCTCACGCTAACCGATCCATCATGCCAACAGGACATGTGCTAAAGCTGCTCTTAGGCCACTGTACCGGACCTTAAATGATGCAGTGTGCGATGTTGTGGAGCTAAAAGCATTTGAGATGAGCAGAGGAGTGGGTCATCAGTTTACATGTAGCAGTGGTTGACCCAATGTATGGGAGTGTGTATAAGGTGCACACATGTATGTTTTTATGTTCAAATCAGTCCAATGAAATAGTGTAGTAATGGTACATTAATTTATATTTACTGCCATTTTGAGATCTTCTAGTATTTATTCTCAGAGATTGTATGGAGTCACCGTTTTTATAATTAAAATAAGAAATTGGTTCATTTACCAAGAATATAGTAATTCATCAATTTCTATTATGCAACTACAGTCATGGCCAAAGGTTTGGGAACACTTCATGGGACAGTGTGTTCTAACTTTTGACTTATACCTTAATTTGATTATACTATATGAATATACTGAAGTTAGATGGCAGTAAAATGTTGAAATCATTTCTACTTTTAGTTTGCAATGCTAACCTGCTAACCTGTACTCCTGTTATCTCTTTTTAAACTGTTGATCATTTTAAATGTGTCAAAACTTTTGGTCAAAGTTACACTTTGGCATGTTTGAATATTTCCAGTTCCATAATATTTTTGAACAATGTGAATAAATTTAGCAATAAATGACACTATATAATTCATCTAAGTATGTAGCTCATAATTTCAATTCAAGTCAATGGCTTTGAGCTATAAAATGCTAATCAGAACTGGTGCACACATTCTTTTCTCCTATATTACGTATCAATTCACCACAGAGGAGCCCATGACTGAACACAGCATGGTTTCCAGGGAAATGTACATTATTCAGTGTATGTTTAGTATTCATTGGGGAAAAGGAATTCCTGGCAGGGCTTTTGTAAATCTGCAAATGAAAATCCTCCATGTGCAATCCAATGGTGTTTGTGTATTTTAAATGTATGTTCAATGTTGATGATTGAACATGTGCCAGACTAAAGCTATAGAAAATGTGTGATTACTTTACAGTGTTATACATTGAGACCACCAGGGATCTATAGGGGCATATTTTTATACATACAACAGGGAATAATATGGGACGATGTGATCTCTGAGGTAGGTTCCACCAGGCCCTCCCATGTGCACAACGGTGGTACCTGATATTAATAATAACAACCCTCACCCAATGCACTGCTCTATGGGTGTTTCAACTGTCAGAGGTGGGTAAAATGAGTAAAAAGTACTCCTCCAAATAAATATTTAGGTAAGGGGATAATCTATGCAAGAAACACTTTGTGACTGTAAAAGCCATGTGTCTAAAACTATTTTTAATTTGAATGACACACTCTCCTTTCCTAAGTCTTCTCCTTCGCAACTCTCTATCATGGTCTCACACAAACTACAGTAAGTGTATACAACAAGCCATGAGGTATGAGAATATCGTAGCAGAGAAGCTGTGAATTTTGAAATAAAACAATTCCTTCACATTATTCCTGATTCTAGTTCTGGATAGATAATGGACGTGTCAACCAATCAGATAGCACCTGTCCTATGAAAGAGTGTGATTGGTTAAACAGTTCCTTCCCTCGCTTTAAAACAAAAACCCTTAAAATACCACCCACAGATGTCTCAATGTCTAATTTTTTTCTCAGATGACTTCCCTTATGCTGTACTAATAACTAAATTATTATCTTTGGCAAAATACAAGGAAAAAAGAAATCAGTTAGTGCAGCTTTAACTTCATAAAGTGGTGGCCATCCATGTAATACTGACCAGCTGAGATGATACAGTAGCCTCTCCAAAATAAAGCTTCTCTTCATTTGTATGCATAGAAGCAGTGAGGTGACCTTTCTAAAGTTCTTGTAGCTTCTTCCTGTAACCCAATTTTGCTTTCTTGGGCTTTAGTTTTACAAAGTGCAAACCGCATGGAAGCCAATGGAGGTGCGAACTCCCAAGTGAACCACATAGTGACTCAGGACTTCTGGCTGAGGTCATGAATCATCACTATGTTGCACCAAGGATCACTTTTCTATTCTTCTGTTCACCTTTCTTACCTAACTCCTACATAAGACTTCCTGTGTCAAGGCAAATCAGTGTTGCCAGATCTTCTGAGAGAAATAAGTTCATCATTACTGCATGTGACTCTACATAATCCGACTAAAAGAACAAGTAATAAGATATATTTCTACTTTTCTGTGTTGTTGTAAAATTAAGGGGGATACTAAGTAAAAATAAAAACTGCCAAAATGTGTCCAGAAAATAGATGCAACCAAAGGGGACTTTTGGTGAAGCAATATGGGTCACCTCAGGAAGTGGCCTTTCTCTGTATAAAGCTTTGGCATTGTGGTGCTCAATGAAAAAAGTTTGGACAGCCCTGGGCTACAGTATAGACCTTTTGGGTACATTTTAATTGTGTTTTTAGAGTGATAGTACCTCCTTCCACAATTGGGCAATACACACTACAAATACCTAGTAATCTCCATAATGCAGCGGTCAATGAAAAACAAACAAACGCAATTACCATTTTTTTCCACAAGTGATTCCACTAGAAAGTCACTTGTGCATAGAACTCAAATTCAAAATCCAACTTTGTTATTCTGTCCGACACCAGGCCTAAGTGGGACACTGGGAAGGGAACAGTGGTTTGATTGAAGGGCCACATCCAGAGGGGCCAATCCTAGGCTTTTTGACAGAGAGATGACTGACAGTGAGTGTTCGCTTGGCTGGCACACGTGGGGCACCCAGAGGTGGGAGTTCTGGGGGCACCAGAGGCTCAAAAGATGTGTCAGAATGGGGACAACAAACAAGGTCGGCCCAACGGTGACCAAGTCCATAGTCTGCATGGGCCAAAGAGCTGCATGAGATGATGAAAGCCGGCAAGGAAGTGGACCAAATTAATGGATGTAGAATTAAGAATATTGAAAGCTAAAGTAGATGATAGCAACAATTAAGTGATAGTGTGCCTGAGGCTTTATGGAACTGGAAACCTTTATTTTATTAGCAAACTATGTCTAGACCTACCTTTTCCAACAATCACCAAACTAGGAAAAGAGAACTGTTGGTAAATCTAAATGGTTGTTTGTCTGTGTATACGTCTCTGTGTCTGCCCTGCAACTAACTAAGCAATGTCTGTTGGAAACAATCATTTTGAAATTACCCACTGAATAGTTGTTCAAAAAAAGTTCCTAACGTCACTAGGTAGTAATGTTTTTCTTTTGTGTGAAAACATTTCACACATCAACATACCACACAACTTGATGATAGAAAACATTACTTACTTTGGTGGTACGGTGGTGTAGTGGTTAGCACTGTTGCCTCATAGAAAGAAGGTCCTGGGTTTGAGTCCCGGACAGAGCCTTTCTGTGTGGAGTTTGCATGTTTCCCCCTGTGTCTGGGTGGGTTTTCTCTACGTACTCCGGTTTCCCCTATCAACTAAAAAACATGCACTATAGGTTAATCCTCCAAGATCCTGGCTCAAGATCTGGAGATGGGTCCCCGGGCGCTGTAAGGCGGCTGCCCACTGCTCCTGACAGGATTCCCAAGTGGAATTAAGGGATGGGTCAAATGCAAAGAATGAATTTTTTCTTACATGACTAACAATTCAATACACTCTCCATTGATACCATAATTATTTTGCATGGGTGGTTATCATTAAGGATTTCTAAATAAGTAGCTGTCCCACATGACACCAGGCGTTACCAACTCTTTGTGTCCTTTTTGTAACACGTTATGATGAACTAATCTGTAGTGTGTTCTAGTTTGCTACAGTAAACCTACAGTGAATGTGTACCAGGACATATACAGACAGCAGGCATCTCCAGCATAAGCTCATTTGCACCTCTCTGATGAATAATGCAGCAGGATCAGCCCAAGCGTTTTTTGGGGGATTTGCGTCGACACTCTCTGGCTCTGATCGTAGTAAACACTGCATGATTAATCAAAGGCTTGCTAACAGCTCGATAGTGGTTCCAGGTCTACACAGAGGAGGGGCTAAAAGCTGTCTGCAGCAGTGAGCTCATATGTGAGGGCAGGAAGGCAGGGCTGAAGTCATGTCTGGAGACGCTGGGGCCTGGACAGACATATACACACTGTTTTAGTACATTGGATCTTCTTTCTGTGGATAAAGAGGAGTACAACTGGTAACGCTTTATAATAAGATGTGTCTATAAAGTATCTATAACACATTAGTAAATGATGAACTATTTATTAAGAAAGATGAACTAATTATTAACAAAACAGTAACACATGTTTATAAACAATTAGGTCAATGTTTTACAACTAAATACTATTCAATATTAGTTAATGTTTACAGATGATGCATAACTAATATTAACAGTATTTCCTAATTGTTTATAAACGTGTTACTGTTTTGTTAATAATTAGTTCATCTTTGTTAATAATTAGTTCATCCTTACTCTCATGTGTTATAGATGCTTTATAGACATACCTTATTATAAAGCGTTATTGAGCAGGAATCAGTGAAGGCTGTCAAAACTATATTTTGCAAAATGGACTTTTCTGAGATTTTTTCTGAGTTGTTGTTTCTACCTCAAACACAAACCCACTGTTGTGTTTTGTTTCATTCGGGCATGTTTAAGTAATTAATGAAGTCCTAAAAACAGACAACCCCTACAAGTGATGTCATAAATTTGAACTAACCACCAAGTGGGCCTACCTGTTACTGCACTGTGAAGAAACATATCCAGAGAAGCCTTGTTGTGCCACCACCATTTAAAAACATTTAAATAAGATGTGTGTTTAACTGTGAGGGTGTAAAGCCTTTGTTTATTTAAGAAGTAAAAAAGTATTTTTTGGGGAACTATGAAACCAAAAATGGTTGAACAAGTGAGACAAGTGTCCAAGTTGGAGCTCCAAGCTTGTATTAGATAAATATATATATACATATTGTGTGTGAGTAGAAATATTTTGCAAATGTGCTCTGCAAGTGAGTTTTCTTCAATATAAATACATTTGTGCAAATTGCTTGATTTATAGTATCTAAATAATTATTATATTTACCAACTTTTTATGAGTCTGGTCATCACTGGCAATGTCTCTGAACTTAATCCTAAATACAGATTAATGGTGTGTTCAAGTGTTTTACTTAAAGTCTCAGAGGAGCGGGCGGAGGAGCGAGCAGATGCTGGACAGTGCTCCCGGTGGTGTAGTGGAGAAGGATGAGGTCAGACACACACACATCCGCACATACAAACACAGCACACACACAGAGGGTTTTCCAAACAATAAAATAATTTGACTGTAACAGGGGGAGAGCCAGTCTTAGTCTTAGGACAGAGGGCTGTGACAGTGGTGTCTGCAGCACAAGGCCATTGACCTACACTTTATACGTGATAAAAAGTAACACCTGACTAGACCTGACTTAGCTATATTCCTACCAAGGATGAGAAATGCATTAAAGTCCCCTGTAATAGTACTGTGTACATAATGTATGTAATGAAAAATTGAAAATCAGTGTAAAATACAAAGCAAAGTAATTTAGTATTTGCAAACTGTGGAAATGAAATTGTCTGCTGTAAAGTAAGTAGTTTTTCCTCCAGTCCCACTCCACAATGACCATGGAGCAATTCAAAGGTGGAGAAAATGCAGATGAATTGCTTTGGTGCTCACTATCTCATTGATCAAGACTGTGTGGAACGTAGATTTAACATGCTGAAGAAGGGTGTATTCAACCAGACCATATAAAATACTGATTAAAAGTGTAAAAATTTTCAGTTTTCATTTATTTTCTTTTTTCAGTTATTTGAAAATGCACCCAACAACCATTGTATTTTTTATTCCTAAGGTATATTCCAGTGGGTTGTAGCGTGCTGTAGTGAATGTGATTTTACACAGTAAATGACTTGCAACATGTCCACAAATAGCACATTTTATGCACTATTTTTAATCTGCATACCATTTTTATGATATACAGTAAATCAGGTCTGTGTCATTTTTAAAGTGGGGGTATTACGTTTCTGTCAGGCACATATTTCCATTCTATAGCACTCTAAGGTAATTATCTTACTTTCAGTTGGTTTGAAAATATTGTATATATAAAAAATAAAGTAAAAGAAATTTGCCTTCCCATCATGGCGGTAGCTGACGCTTCGATTTGGCCTCTGACACTCCCCCTTCAGTACGTCATCACAACACTGCTTCACCCTATAATTTATATAACTTTTTTAAAAATAATATTAATTATATGCATCATTATATCATGGTCTAATAGAATTCTAATGGAGAAAATGTTTAGTGCAGTGAATTAAAATAGTTTATACCACACGTAGACCAGCCACTGTTCCATATCACTGCGCTGCTGTTGTTACCATGACAACGGTAAGCAAATGCTGCTTTGGAAAGGGGAGAGAGACCGGGGCATTCAGTCACAGCCTATACTAACAATACTAGCGTTTTATATTATGTCTCGTCTTATCTTAGGGAGGGGAGAGAGCGCTAATGCACACAGTCAGAGCCCAAACTAGTTCAACTATCTCCTCTTCTACTCAGTGACAGAGAGGTGTGTGAGAGGAGAGGAAAGAGGCTCGCTGCACCTCAAATA
>JAVQKG010164687.1:0-12516 GCA_036025885.1 Hypseleotris bucephala
TTATGTTTAAACACAGCAAACAGCTATATATATATATATATATATATATATATATCCAGGCAGTGGGACAAAAATGCAAAGAAAGAAATTATATGTTACAAAGAAAGGTTTATAAGCTGGTTACATCAGGGTGACTACTGCACAGCTGGTAGAGAAGCTTGTCCAATAAGCAAGTTGGTGGTTCAATTCCTGCACAAACAAGTTCATACTGCTGTTGTGTCCATATATAAATGTAGCGTGTTTATGCATCAGTCTGCCTTTCGTCCACTATGTATTTAAAAGCAGTTTGTGCAGTCAATGAATACTAGACTTTAGGGGTTTTGAAAAGTGCTGATTAAACTGTCTAGTGTTATTAGTAACGTAAATTAGCAGGTAAAAGAAAATAAAAATCTCTACCTGACGTCTGATAACTCGTAGTACACGTTCCTCATGTCATCTTTGACGTAAACTGCTACACTGGGTGACTCCAGCATTTTCATGTTGAGCTGCTGCGGAAAGGCACTAACAAACAGAGCTCGGACTGTGTCGATGCTGGTGACCTCATTGGGCATTCGGATCTGTTTGGTCTCGTCACCGTATTGCAGGTACAGCACACCTGTGGACACAAAAACAGAGACAGTCAGATAGGAAATAAAATGTTTTAAATGCCACCACTTGGCACTAAATCTTCATTAAGCAGACCACCTAATGATATAAGTCATTGTTTTTGGAGAACTGGAAGACATGGGCCAAATGATGTCCTTTAGTGCACATTAGATGAAGCTACAATAACTTCACCAACAATTTCCTTCCTAGGATTTTCAAAAAACACAGTTGGGACTCAACCTACTGTATGTAATCGGCCATTTTGGATAATAACCAATATTTTAAAATTTTATGTACTTTTTTGCATAGCTTTTATCTTTTCAATGTTTGTTCTTCTCACAATTGCTTTATAAAATACAAACACAGCTATCTCACTCACAGAAGGCGTGATTAATGTGCAGGGTGTGCTTAGATTTGGTTTCACAATCACTGCTTACCATAAATAGTGCCACATGGCTGGGGAAATACAGTCACAAACCATTTCACTTCTCAATGTTAAATACTAGAGAAAAAGCTGCCAAACTACTGCAGCGGGTTGTTGGCTGACACTAGTGGGCCATGTGCCTCGGGTGGAGCAGTCAAAGTAGTGCATCAAATAGACCAATGCTGAACCTCTGAACTCAGGGTGTGGCTTTTGTGCTGCGCTTTAGAAAAACAGATGTCTCTCCCACAATATTTATGTACACGCCCATTGTGAACTTGTGTAAACAATAACTGCGAAATGAAAAAAGCCTGTCTATTCTATTCGACCGTGATTTTTATCTGTAGTCAAAATACAATAGAACAAAAGAATCACACTTAGTTTAAATGATTTGTTGAGGATTTTTTATAGAAACTTTCCACAATAATTCATTGCGAAAACTCCAAAATATAACTTACATAAATCATACATAAATCACTCACTATAATGCTACCTCTAAGTGTGCTGAAAATAGCAGGTTTTAGAGAAATGGTGGAGACACACTTTTGGTTGGAGCAGCTAGCTAAGCCCATAAAAGGGCAATGCTAGTAAAAAGCAACCAGATGTTTAGTTGAAATGTTATACAAGATCCTACATGTTCCACAAGACAGTGAGAAAGGGAGGGCGAAATCCAGGAAATCAAAAGTGCTGAGTCGCCCCGCTGCTCTTTCTGCTCCGTCTAGGGCAGTAATAACTTAACAAAGTGCCCATTTTTTAAGCCAAACTTTACCTTTCCCCCGGGTGCAGTTAAGCTAACAGTCTGCCAGTTCTCAACCAGATGTTAACAACTACAGCAAATGAGTGACATGACAAAGCGCCATTGACGGAGTAAGGGATCTTTTTTTAGTGGATTTAAATTCTTCACCTTCGTTTCCATTCACAGCAACAATAAAAAAGTGAAAATCCAGGCTGTAACGAGGTCTTGGTACATTCCTGGGAGCATGGTTTCAACTCTGAATTGGAAGCAAATGGTCAGTAGTGCGTTTCCGGACCAAATGGCACAAAAAAAGCAAACTGTCTGCAAACAGCTAGCAAGACTAGCTTGCAGTTGTAGCAGTTGTTGTCTTAGCAATTATCAAAACACATTTAAAAAAAAGAGTCGCTGTTTGGATAAGACGAACACCAATAGCAAGACATAGCCAACAATGAGCATGCAACAGGTAATGCAATGCTACTTACATTAGGATTTTGTCAGTTCTTCTGTAATCAATTCTACTTCTCAACATTGACTGAGAAACTTCAGATTTTGTACACAAAGTTAGCGAGTGTTTTTCAGTGTGTTTGTGTGACTGTGGGAGGGACACGTGGACTGGTTTAAGTGGTGCCCCCGTTTTTGTCCCTCCTCCCCCTTCATCACAGCAAGAAGCCCCAACTGTTGTGAAGCTTTGTCCCCATGTTTTTCAAAATTGAAAAACACTGGGTGTGCATGCATACTCGTTTGGTAAAATGCTCTTGGATGATATGTATAGGCCTAATCTAAAGACTACTATGCAGAAAATAATGTTTTTAAGATTTTTTGGGGAAAAAAAACTATTCAGTTCAAAATTATTTTAGTAAGACCACATGTCTAAACCAAGACTAAATCTAATCTAGATCAAGATCATGAATTAACCCGGGCTATATGGAGACAAACTGAGGAGAAAACCTGAACCTAAAATAGACATGAACCAGCTAATCAAGAGCCCTAAATTAAGAATGAGCAATGGACAAATGGTCTTAACCACAACAAAACCAGGACTTCACTAAGTCTAAACCCGGACACTAAATCGGGACTGAACCAGAACTAAACCAAGTGAACCATTCTTTTGCACAAGTTTGCAATTCTGCCGCTTACATCCTAAAGCGCGGAAAATTCCTCCCTGTAGCTTCATTCGTTATATTTTGGTCAAAAGGCACATCACTCAAATGCTTTCATTAAGAAGTGCATGCCTCACTGTTTGGTATTTGAAAACTCTGAACAACTCTTATATTATTGTAGCTTTTTACTTGGTTCTATTCCACAAAATTGGACTGTTGGAAGAAATAAAAGGAGAAGTGTATGTCACGGTGAAACAGCAAAAAAGTTAGACTGAAAATTAAAGGTTACGAAGCAAGATTTTTTTCCAAGCCTCACTTTTTATTCAATTCAGAGTTTCAAACAATGCGTAAGAATGCAGTGTTTGGGATACCAGCTGGTTTAATTCTGTCTATATTTTAATCATATTCAAATCTCAGGTAGTAATTGAAAGGTTGGCAGTTTAATCTTCACTTTAACCAGTTCATTCTGCCACTGTGTGTCTGAGCAAAACACCCACTTGGCCTGTTTGTATAAATGTCATTTTCCTGGTGTGTATTTGATGTTGGTTGGTGAAACAATATGGTATGGCTTCCATATCTCCATCAGTCCCCAAGACAGCTGTGGCTATAAGTGTAGTACCTTAGAGTGTGGAGTGAATGAATAATGGGCTCACTTGTAAAGTCCTTTGAGAAAGCCTTGAGATATTGTAAAGCTCAATATAAATGTGATCCATTATTATTATTATCTTTATCTTCTGCTCCTACATTCCAAATACACTTTACCAAGGACATGTCCAATTGTCCACAAGGTGAGCCCTAGTTTAAGTTTAAGCCCATAATAATACATTTATTTCAGCACATACCTAGTGAGCGGTCCTTGGTCTGATTGGTGGACCGTACCACGGGCAGGCTGGCTCTCACCCTGCTTCCCCGGGTGAAGGCTGAGGGCGTGTCCCCCTCAGACATGGTGTCCAGAGAGTCCAGAGATATGTGGTCCACCTGGTCCCCGACGCAGGGCTGGGGGCTGGGGCCGTGCTTTGGGCTTCTGCTCTGAAGGGGAACAAGAAAACAAGTCAAAGGTTAGACCATGAAGACAGTGTAATCAAATGTCTCATTACGTTCGGGTTATGCTAATGTATGTTATAGTCATGCTTTCTTCTATTTAAATTTAAGAACCAATGTTTAAAGGTAGCCTTGCCATTCAAGCTGGCCAATCATAACATATTTTAATCATATGTATTTTCTCATTTCTATTAGAAGTACAAAGAATGGAATATCGGGGCAAGGCTGATTCAAAGGACTGTGCTGCTATTACTGCTATTTTGTTAATTACTTTTTTAGATTAAAATTTTGGTGCTTCGGACACCACTTGCATATAGTTAAGTATATATATATTGTATTTTGTTTACATGAAAATTATGTTCTGATTTCACAAAACTGCAAAGCTTTTAATATAAATACACTGAGAAAATCACCAGCTGTATATGAATAGGTTTTGAATAGGTGCGTCAGAAATCCTAGTAAATCTTTTATATTCAGCACTTCAATGTTATGAGTCACACATTTAAAATAACATTTTGCATTACATAGTTTGAATCTAGGAGCAAACCAAACACAAACCACACATCTTAGTAACTTCTAAAATCATGCATATTACTCACAACAAAAATTCACTGACGTCATTTTAAACAGGCTTCTAAGTAAAGTGAGAGTGCGTTCACCAAATCTTAGATAAACTACAAAACATCAAAGCCAAAACTTACAATGAAAGTACAACAAAATCAGTCTAAACCGCCGATTACGGATCAGGAAGCATGTCATCGTGACTTCGAGATGGGTTTCACATCCAGGTAATCAGATATGCACCATGCGAACTCCTTAAACTACTGCTACACGGACACAATGTAGACTATACACAGCCCAGTGAAGGCTTATGTGGAGCTGTAAGGTGATCCGATACTGAAGGGACAAAGTGGGACAGGCAGCCAGGGTCAGCCAACACTGGGCCTATTATGAAATGGCTCTTTTCTGAATCACAAGGCCAGGTACAATGCTTATATAGAGCTCACCATGCTGTTTAGCTATTCACATAGACAAAAATAAAGGTTACATAACAAAGTAGAAACAAACTTTTTACTTAGTAGCACAAACACGGTCTTAATAATATATGCTGAATAAGAACGCAGCCAAACGGGTATACCTAATAAAAAGGCCATTGAGAGTACAATGAAATTAATTCTCTACATATGTCAAAGATGTTGTCTGGAAGTTTCTTAAAAAATATATTTTTTTAAAGGCTGTATCTGACCCTGTTCTATAGTCCCTCTTCCTGCCAGCAACATCAAATCAGACTTTGTGGAATACCACTTTGACCATAAGAAGCCAAGTTCTACTTTAGTCCCTCCCCTGGCCTCTACAGATTACAGATTATTTGATGTAACAGATTACGTCATAAACCAGGGTCAGGTAGTCTTTTTAAGCATTTTCTTTTTTATATAGATATTTTAGGAAACTTACGAGCTACAACTTAAAGTGTGATGACTTATCAATACCTGAACATAGACATATTTTATTTTAGGTATATTCAACCGCAAATGTTAGTTAAAAACAACCATAGACACACAGCTTCAAGCAGACTGGGCATGATACAAAAGCATGACTAACTTTTCGAGTCACATGGATTCTCATCAAGTAGCTCTGAATGTCAAGTTCAGAGTGGAGAGATGTGAGCATGTCCTGCAAACACTAAAGGAAAAAATATGAGAAGATGAGAAAACAAAAGAAAAATGGCTAAGGAGGGTTGCCAGCAGGAGGCCGGGATGGAAAAAGAAAACGGCCATCAAACTAAACAGAGTAACCATGGCAACAGGTCAACACCGGTCGAAACGTGAGAAGTGTGGAGTGGCCTGCTAAACATATGTGCTGGTACAGAAACCATTTACTTCACTTAAAAGCAATGACAAGTTGTAAATGCAGTATTCCTTTTTCTAAACCAGATTGAAACCAGGTCTAAACCAGGACTAAAGTTGGTCTTGGTGTATGTGCATATGAACATAAAGGTACTGAGCATTTTAAAGAGATTATTTACTTAATTTTTTAGTTTAGTTTTTATTTCGTAAATAAACTGTAATAAATAGTAGTTTTAATTTACCATATATGTACATAAGTCCAACCAGAGCACATTTTTGGAAACTGTTCCCACTTCAGAAAATACCAGAACTGACACAACATTTAATATTTCCTGTCTGTCTTTTTATTAAGATATGTTACATTATACATTACAAGCAGTTCTTGAGTTTTTTCATGTAAATACTTGTAATTACGTTTTACTTAATACTATTTTCTTGAGTACAAGTGATGAATCCCAACGTGATACCCATGTGATATTTGTTTACTTAGTGAGAATGAACATTTATCAGAAGCACCTTAAAACCTGACACAGCAGCCCCCAAAACGCTGATGCAAGTGTAACTGCACATTAAAATACACTTAGGCTGCAATATCATAGGATTAAAAATGCATGAATAAAAATGCACCTGATAATCGTCACCCTTTTAGGTCACCTGGAGTTGGCATGTCATCTGAAACCACACATGCATTACTGGAAACTGAGCCTGAAGTCTGAATGATTTATGAGTTACTATGGTAGGTCTTTGCACACAACACAACAATTCTTCACGTTAAGGTGCTGCAAAAGTGCTTAATCAAATTGACTGGTTCCATCACGCATTGGCGATAATTACTTCAAAGAGAGCTGCTGGAGTAAGACAATATTTGAAATGGAAACAAAGGAGTCGGGACTTTTAAAACAGAGCAAACAGGCCATGGCTTTGTCAACAAGTACAAGTAAAACATAGGAGAACAAAAACACTAGTAGGCCTAAAATAAAGAAGTTTATTTTCCAGTGTGTCAATTAACTATATATTTTTATATATTTCAGTTCAGTTTTTATGATTATTAGTAGTATTTTGAGCACTATTATTATGTGAAGAATAGCTTTTGTTTCAGTTTATACTTGACAAGGGGATACAACTACCTTCAAAGAGTAAAAATCAAAATTATAAAAAGAGTCATTAAGTTTTAACACTTTCACTAGTTTCCTTTTCACAAATACAGTAAGAGGAGTCCCACAAAAGGTCACCACAGAAGCATTAGTCACTTTACGACTTCCTCTTATTCATTCATATTCAACCCCAACTGCTAACCACTTTCTACTTCTCACTAGAGATATGAAACCGCAGGCCATAGCAGTGAATATCAGTGTAAAACCTGCTCCGACCCACTCACACTTCTAGTACATTCTTCTCATTTATCCCACTCAGGGGTGTAGCATCAGGCAGTGCAGCCAGGGCAACTGAAATAAACCATGCCTAAAACAGGTCTAAACCAGGATTAAATTATATGCCAGGGGTAAATCAGAAATGCTTGCGGACACTTATGTCAAATGAGATAGACTGCCACCCTGCATCCTCAGCAATATAGTACAATACATTTACTTTGACAGTGATGATAGATGTGCAGTAAGAGACCACCATTAAATTAACAATTATGACAAGTTCAGGTAGAAAATAGCTATTTTGGAAGTGTGAAGAAAATAGACTGACAGAAATTGCACTGTATTCCTTAATCTTTGAGGTGTAGACAAAAATAACTTTATAATGTCTTATAATTAATGATAGAAATAGCTGATATGTTTTGGTTTGTCAGGTTTGTTTTGAAAGCCAAGACACACAAAAAGAAAGAGGCTGGGTGCGTGCATGAGTGAGTCAGAGCCTATTGTTCCATAAATCCTGATGTCGGGACATTATAAAAAAACATCCATGCAAAAGTAGGGCTGCTCGAAAATAGAAAAATACTAATGACGATTATTTTGGTCCTAATTGAAATCACAATTATTATAAACCATTATTTACTGGGTGAGGATAAATAATATTCATTTTTGTAATTGAGGAGCAATATTTGAAACTGAATTTTGATTAATTGCACAGCCCTATGGCAACAGTGTTTCTTAGTCTGTTATAAATAAATTTTACCAACTTTATCTCACAGGGTTTTCTCAAAGCACTTTACTGAGTCCATTATTGCCGGCAAACTGGCAAACCACCACCAAAACACATCAATCACACAAAGACTTTGATGCATTCAGGCAAAGCTGGCAAAAGGTCTTGCTCAAGGACACAGCGGCAGCATGAACATCGTTATTTACAACATTTTCCCTTAATATTTAGTACTACTGCATTATCTTGATGAAAAACACACAAATCATTTAGAAGCGAGAACACAATGCCTGTCTTCTATAACTTTGAATATTAAACAGCTATTCAGATGAGCATGTTGCCTGATTTGACAGCAAGTAGAATAAAGTACTGTTACATCAGGCAGACCTTAGCAGTGTCTCAGCTCCTAACAGACAGCCTGACATACAGCTCTGAGATGGGGTGATTAAATTAAATTACAATTGTTAAGAATAATGGTGGCCCGCATCAGTCACCCGCTGTGTCACTTACCGAGCCTTAAAGCAGAGAGAGACATTGCCTTTTGAAAGCTTCCATCACACCTGCTACCTGCCTACACAAAGACCACTGATTGAGGCTTATACTGCACCGTTTTATGTATAATCAGCATAATCACTGCACTACGTAGTCTGTTTTACCTTAAAAGCCCCCAATATCTCCACAATCAAGTTGACGTACGCAGTGCAAAGAAGTGTGAAAATGTGTTTTTATCTGCAGCCACTGTCAAAACTCATCGACAAACATCACCACTTTATCTGTTGTGTACACATCCTAAGTGAATGCTTCAGCAGCTAACCAGAAAAACAAGTTTGCCAAGTCTTTCTATATTGTCAACCCAGACGTCTAAGAATGTAAACATTTCGATGGAGGTGGAGGTCTGTGCGGTTGCAAACACAAACTTTACTGATGTGAGCGTAGCTTTCCACTTAAGATGCTAATTTGGTCTCCTAGGCCCTAGGGAGAGAAAATAGAGCTAACTGTAATTACCTGCCTGAATCTGGTTGGCAAACACCAAAACACAAAAGCTGCAGGGCTGGTTAATCCCTTCAGGTACTGTCAGATTGGATAAATAGTTCAACTACTTGTAAAAGTTGTTTTACATCCATTTAGTGCAGCAAGCTTTTGTGGCTGTTCTGCTCACTATCAGGCGTGTTTTTGCTCCAAGAGTTTGCATCAGTTTGGCTACATCTATCAAAGTTAACAACATATATGTGTAAAAACTTTTTAGCAGCAGGTTAGCAGTCAGAAACTCAAGTAAAATGGAAAAAGAATTGTATCAAAGGCTGAAGAGGTCCAAAAAAGTCAAGTTTCAATGACCACACAGTGTAATAAGTCATAATTGTCAATTGGGTATAAAGCATGTTGAGCATCATCTTCAGAATGACATAGCACTAGTATTCACAATCTCCCTACTGTCAATCCCCACAATGTTTTCATCCATTTTGCCGAAGCAGATGTGTTTTGATGGGTTCTCCACACCCTGTTGAACACCTGTTGGAGTCCACTCCATTCTGCAGTTCTGCACAATATTAAAGCCCTTGTCAATCACACGGCCCGTATGCTGTCTGTGGACACACCATCGCCCTTTGTCTATCCAGACCCTAATGACATTATAACAAAATCCCCTCGTCATCCATTCCCATTCATCATTCTCTCATCCCTCGTTCCCTCCCTTCTCTCATACATTCCTATTCTAATCCCTCCATCCAAATCCCCAGATGACCTTTGGGAGATGGGCTTGTTAATTGGTGTGTTAAAGAGAAGATGACTTTGCAGCAACTGAAACTAAACTGAACATGTCAATCTTTAACCTATACAAAAATCAAATGTACTGCAATTCAATTGGTAATAATAGTCTACAGCTGACATTGACACTGTCCAAGGGAAAAAATGATTTAGTCTTAGGTCAGCACTCAGTTTAGCCTTCATTTGGTTACAGTTTAGTCATGGTTCAGATTTTTCGGTCTTGATTTACACCTAATTGACACTGGTTAATCCTGACTTGTCTATTTCTGGCCAAATGAACATTCATACATTTAAGTTAAATGAACCATCAAGAATATATCACCAATTATATCATTCATCAAAATATGCAGGTTTTTCAAATATCACACATTTCAGGAATATTAGGTTTTGCAGATGACTTGAAATCAAGTTATTCACCTTGCAATTAAGTGCATAATCACAACCAAAACAAAAGCCAGCCTGTTGACCCTTCTCAGACAGAAGGCAAGATGGCTATCTATTGCTCCACTGGTGACATTTCGAACAACACCAGACTCAATGACCATTTGATTTGGCCCACTGGTGCATATGTGACTTTATCACTCTCAGACATCAATCTCTCCAATCAAAGTCGGCTCTGCAAAAGTCAACCAACTGTAGCACTAACACTAACATTTAGACATACAATTACTGAGCAAATGCTTAGGCAAGTGCAATGCTTTAAAAAGAACATTGGATATTATTTGTGTAGTAAAAACATGCAAGAAAGTGAACAAGAAATTATCTATCTTTGCTGAAGATCTTAATTATCGCCTGCCTCCGGGGTTTTTGCAGTATTTTACCATTGTGACATAAGCTGTCTTGTCTTCTAAAGATGTTAACTGTGATGACATGAAGGGACATGAAGATGTGCGCAGCCTACAACAACCATTGATGAAATGGTGTAAAGAAAGAACCTACCTGTCCTTAACAATTTAATACTTTCGAAAGCAAAGTGTCGTCACACAGCATGCATTTTGTATACTGATGAAAAATAAAAAACAGCTTTAAACATTTGCAAAGTACTTCAAAATAGGTTAGACCATCCGCTAAAACAGAATTCCAATAGTTACCATTTTGTAGAAGCAGTATGCGTAGTTGTATTCTTGAGGCTATGTTTTGGAGACTGGAAACTCCCTGGCCACAAGGAAACAATGTCTTTTCCCCTGGTGTTATTTCAGTCCTTCTCACACTTGCCCGTTGTAAGCTGTGTCCGGCACGCTTCCCTTACAGCCTGGCCCTACCCCCGTCCGGATACCCCCCCAACTCCAAACACACATCCCTATCCCAATCCAATAACAAAACACCACTGAGCTGACAGAGAGGAAAGTTAAATCAAGGTAGACATCTGGAGGACTCTCAATGTTCCAATATTTGGAAATGTGAAAATCCAATCTTAGATCCAAGTCAAAAAAATCTCTGAGAATTTAGTCTAGGTTGCAAAAAAGTATCTGTTATTTTAAACTGGCTAATCCCCGTGTCCAATCTGATTCTCTATCTATCCTGCCCAAGGCTCTCACTGGAGACGAGACATGGCACCTGTGGGGCCCTTAGAGATGCTAAAACCAAAGCAGTCAACATGGCTAGTTTCACAGTAGTATATACTAGTCAAATTCAGTAATTTACTTTAGCCACTATGGGCTCTTGGAGGTGTGGAAAGTGGCCCGTGACCTTCAGGGAGACATACAAACACAGAAAACATTTACTCTCACATCTCATTTACAATGGGAAATTTAGACTCAGCATTTGTTCTAACACATGCATGTCTTTGGACAGTAAGTGGGAGGCTGGAGAACCCCTGATAAGACAAAGAGGATCTGCAGACTTCACTCACACAGATTGTGTGTTAGACAGCCAAAGAACTGAACCTACAATTTTTCTTTTTTGAGGCCAACACTAATTACATAATTGGTAGAGCACATTGCCCATAGCATAACAATAAAACAGCAAATACTGTATTCTAAAGACACTATAAAATCTTACCTCAGGATGCATCCAAATTAAGTATATGCTCCCCACATCCTAATGGTTTACTTTGTAAGAAGGATAATAGTATGTCTTAAAGAAGGTAATGACTGACAGAATTATCAAAGTTTGCAGAGTTAATGCTAATGTTTACTAGACTCTGTCCAGAGTTTTAACAATGGAGTCAGGTTACGTCACAAACAGGTCCAGACTACACCCACTAGAGCAGATCATTGACTAGTCTCATGCAATCATCTGAACACACCTTTGCCTGTGCACAGTCCTCTTCTCCCAGCCCCCCTCACACACACTCTCTCTCTGTCTTTCTCACCAAACAAATACATGCAAACTATTTGCTGACAGGGCTGTGGAGCACCGATGTGTCCAGACTTGCACTTTAATATCACTTCATCAACTGGATGAAATACCAACAGGGCCTGAGAACACCACACAGCAGGAAAGTGTCATGTTTCCCATTAATTCAGAGGACTACGATGGGCCCCTATAATTTTATTTTTACCCCCATTGTCTAAAAGTAAATTTAAACCACACTTTTTCTATTACAATTGCAACATATTTCCAAGTCTTTATTACTGAGAACTGTCTTGATCCCTGCCTACACAAAGACCACTTGTGGATACTGAATAATAAATATTGCTACCATATTATCTTGGATGCTGTGTTTTAAATGAATTTAAAAATATTGTTGTGCTATCCCTTTCATACGTAGATTGTTATTAGGGAATGAACTGCGAGATAGCAACAGAGATAACAATATTGTACTGTATATGTTATGAGGTTTCTTAAGGCTGAGGTCTATAGATAAACTTGAAATGACTGAATACAACTGCTTATACTGTATATATATTGAAAATAGTACTATAGCTTTAACTCAAAGACTTCCAAACAATGGCTTTTTATTCAGTTCAATTGTAATAACATTAAAAATAA
>JAVQKG010164881.1:0-10689 GCA_036025885.1 Hypseleotris bucephala
AACCGACAATGAAAACATATTTTTATGACAAATGTTTTCATATCAGTTCAATATTGAAGTTTTAATAAGTCCAGAACTTACCAGAAAAGTCACATAGAGGTTGCATATGTCTACCTTGCTGGATTCTCATGCCTTTTGACTCTGACCTGCTGCCGCCGTGATTGCATCCATTCACCTGTTAATGTAAAAAATATGTAATAGATTATGTGCGATGTCAGATACACTTAAAACTTACATCCTAACCTACAGTAACTTACTCATTATACAATAGGAAGCCTTCAGCGGGTGCACTGTTGTAATGGAGGCTTTTGACCCAGGCCTCTTCTTGCTTATACAGCTGATGTTTTCTGGCACAGTGCTTAGAAACTTCTCTTTGATGCCGCCTCTGTCCATGTAAATGTGCCCCTTGATGATGCGTAACAGCTAATCCATAGTTCACACACATACATAGCTCCCTAAAAGACACTCACAAAATAAACAGATCTTCTTACAACTTACTGTAGGCCTATATGACTTTCAGAGGACAATTTTCCATATTAATTTGATTTATATGCATTCTCCGAATTGTTTTATGTATGCTTATTGTGCAAACGTAGCGTAGCAGCTGTCTTAAGTTGTTTATTCCAATGAGCTACAGGCCGTTGTAAAGTTTTATTGAGCCTGTCACATTGTCGGTAACTGTTATTGTAGCCTTATGATATCATGACCTCCTGACTTGAAAGTATTTGTACTGCAGCTGCTCTTTGACAAATAGTAGTGGCAGTCAATTTAATTTAATTTAATTTAATTTATTACAGTTTTTGTGCAATACTTGTTTCTCAAATCATCTCTCAGCATGGAGGTTGTGAGTTCAATGCCCAGGCTGAGGTACTGCATAAAATGTAGATGTGTAAGTTGAAATAGCAATCTTATTTACAAACGTTTATGTGCACCTAAGGTCCATAACTGCTGGGATAGGCTCTAGTCATGGGAATGAATGTAAAACAATGAAATAATGAATAACGTGAAACTATTTTCAATCTCGAATCTCATCTCTACAGACGTCTTCTCCCACCAATTTCTTTTTTAAATTCTACTTCAAATGAGGGCACATGAGACACAATTCAAATGTCAACCACCACATTTTCATGTTATTATTTCAATGTTTTAGACACTAATTTTCTCTGAGACAGTGCTCCTTTCAGTAGTGGTCAGTCCTGTTGTGAGAAGTAGCTATTTGTCAGACCCATGTGTGTCTTTGAGTTGAAGAGCTGAGGCCAAAGTTTGAACTAGATCTGTGGGTGGGACCCTGGAGAGGACAGAGGGAAGAGGGAACAAGTGAATTAATAAAAGCAAGACTGGTCTACAGCAAAAAGACTTGACCTGAGGTGAAGTGGAGGCTAGCTAAATGAAATCCATGCATGCAGCTGCAAATAATGCATTCCAATAAGCTAAAAACAGTATTAGTATTATTATAAGAATTATTAGCAGTAGCAGAAGTAGTTATTATTATTACTATTAGTTGCATTGTATTATTAGGAAAGTCCCACTGAGATTAAGAATCTCTTTTACAGAGGAGTCCTGCTCCCAATGGGGGGCCTATTGTACATGTTTTATTGGTAGGGGAAACTGGAGTGCCCGGAGGAAACCTATGAAAACACGGGGAGAACATGCAAACTTCACACAGAAGGGCCCCAACTGCTCAACCCGGGTATCAAACCCCGGTCCCACATGCTAAACCGAACAATATCTTACCAACACTAACTTTTGGTTATCAACTAAATGCACTTTATTTTAGTGGGTTCACCACCCGCAGAGGTAGCCGTAGGGGGGCGGTGCAATGTGGATCGGGTGGTGGTCGAAGGCTGGGTATCTCTGCTAAGACTACTGCCACCGCGACCCGGCCCCGGATAAGCGGTAGAAGATGGATGGAGTTATTATTAAATGCAGTAAATAGCCAAAATAAGCTGCTGTAATTAGAAGAACAAAACAAACAAAACGTTTGTCTTAGAGATTAAAAGTTGAGGCTAAAGTTTGAACTTTGTCTGTGGGTGGGACCCTAGAGAGAACAGCAATGGGACAAGGGAACAAGTGAATAGAAGCAAACTGCCTGACTTTTTGACTGTACTTCCTGTCCCCCTCTCTCACATGTTCCTGACCGGGCTGTGCTCTCATCTCTCTCTAGGAGGTGGTGGTGTGTGGTCACTCTCTGGAGGTGAATGTGACCAGCAGCCTGGACTTCTACCTGAGCATGGCCCAAGTGCACCTCCTTCAGCAGCTCCTCCGAGACAACAACATGGTGGGCGTGGAGGTGGCCCAGAGTGGTGCTGAGGTACATTAAGCATATAGGTTCACATACATTATTAGGTATAACATCAGAAAAAAACATGCAATAACTCAAAATCACTTTATTAGGTAGACCTAGTGCTTATTAAAATGGTGTGGTGTTCAGATACTGTAGCCCACCTGCTTCAAATTTGGCAAATCTTGGTTTCAACAAGGGGATATTTTGACCATTCTTTGTAAACCATAGAGTTGGCTGTGTGTGGAAATCTCAATAGATCAGGATTCATGCTCTATATACAGAAGAGCCAGGCTAGTTTATTCAGAATTCAAAGTTGCCTTCCATTTTGATGCTTTGTTTGATAGGTTGCCTTCAACGTCTGCCTGTATATTGATGCGTGTTGTGTGATTGGCTTATTAGCTGGTTGCTTTAGTGTGCAGTTTAACAGTTGTAGTTAATAAAATAGCCAGTGATTATTAATATAGTCCAACATAATTGCATTAAAACTGAAGTAAAACACAACTTTGTTCCACCCCTCTACTCACATGGATTGGGGGCTGAGGTACTTGTCATGTAACACTGTGTTCACATACACTCCAAGTTCAGAGGTTCACAAACATGCCTTTCCAATTTCACCATCTACGACTTTGTAATTGTTCAAAATTACAATTCATTACAGCCATAAAGCCTGACCCTACAATATTTTCACGCCAATATGATTAATCTTTCGTACAAGTTGACACACTTCCAAACTCTTGACATGCATCCATTTCCAAATCACTCCATAAAGCTGTGCCAACATTGTTCAGAAATACATTAGGGACGTTTTCCTGTTGTGCCTCTAACCCTCGCCCCTTTTTTGTGTGAAAATAATATGGTTATTTATTCTATATATTTAATGTCAATGCAGCTAAAATCGTAATCTTATTTTGGGGCCCAACTCTTCTATTTCTACAACAGCTGATCTGTATCATAGTGTGTTGTCATTGCTTTGATGCTTGGTGATGACACAATCATCCATGTGGGAAATTTGGACTGTCTTGAAGAGTAAAGTTGCTTTTGACCCCTTAGTTAAGGTTTTATGGAAATCTGTGTATGTTTTGAATAAATATAAGACCCTAGATTTAAAAGTCCTTATGGGAATTTTTTCTTGTTGTGGTCCTAATCCTCACCCCTTGCTGTATTTTTGGGTGAATCTAACACATTTAAATATTTACTCTCTCAGTTCAAGACAGTCCTCTAATGTGGCCCTGGTTTACGACTGTACTGAGCTGCAGCTTTCAGAGACCTTCCTATTGTTTACAGGACAAGGAGCTTCCAGGCGCCATTTGCCCCGTCTGACCGCTTAATAAAGCTTTCTAATGGAACACAATATAAAAATATTTACCAGCTGTGGTGAGGATGGGGAGATACAGGGGGTAACAGAGGAGGGGAGCAGAGGGGAATAGGATACAATTATGTGAGTGATTTTACTGTTATCTCCACTCAGGCTCTTTACAGTGGGACGTGTGCAGGACGTGGGGCGACTGCTTTACATGAGTCACATCCTGTACCGGCTTCTGTGACGAGATGACCAGGGCTTCTCAGAAATAACACATTAGACATTAGGCTAGAGCAGGGGTACAAGACACTGTGAAGTCAGGACCACAGTGCATTTATAACACATATCAGTCATTGGCCACTTTATTACATTTTCACCTAAAGAACTGCCACTCTTTGAACATTGTGGTTTTTTTAAACCATTCTTTAGACATGACTCTATATGAAAACCCATTAGAGCATCAGTCTTTCAACATACAACCCACATTGCACCATAAATACATGACCAATCCGGAGCAGAGCACAACAACTTTAAAAACATTCATGCAATTTATTTAAACGATGATTAGTCTAACGTTTATGTTATTTTCAATTTTCTTTGTCTTAAAAAAGTCCCTCAATATTATTAAAATCATTTATACATATTTTAGAGAAAACCTTTTGGGCACAAGAGAAGCATCCCCCACTGACCACAAACAATTATGCCCAAATTATGCACAAATGTGGCATGAAGTAGTCAATGTTATAATGTTCAATGAAATGGAAAAGTATATTGTTTCTCATTTACTCAAACGTGAAAACCCCTAATTAAGATTGATACATGTAATATTAACTTAGACTGTGCACGTTTTGTGTGGTGTGTTTATGTAACTCCATAGAAACACATGAGGACATGAAGCTGTGGTGTCAGGTTTAGCCCCGCTCCTTTATTTACCCCTTTATGTTGTTATTTATCCAGTCAGTCAGTCCTCGGGTCCGAGAGAGGTGGCTGTGGTGCATATGGTTTTGATTTTGGTGATCTCCGAGCGGTCACCCCTGACTTGTAATGATTCATGGCTTGATTCTGTTAAAGGGCAGAAAGAGGCTGTGCTAAGTTCATCCAGGTTGACTATTCAAAAGATATTCTGGGAGGTCTATTAGCATCGACCACAAAATCATAAAACATCCCGCGGATCTGTTATGCTTTACACCATTAGAAAAGTAATATTTGAATTGGTGTTTGTTTTACTATATTTCATGTCTTAGTCTCAATATCTATTTTTTCTCTTGGAACACTGTAAAATAGTAAAAAGTAATTTCAACTTGTTTTAATTAATTGCGGAAATCTGAAATATGGACAATAACCAAGCCACTTTAGCTAGTTAACATTCTGACCAATATCATGGCTCTGACCTGGAGAAAAATGTCCCCAGTTGTCTACTGCTCCTGACACCCAGGCACCACTGGGATGGGTCAAATGCAGAGGAGAAAATTCCCCACAAGTATATTAAAATTATATTCAAGTTAACATATTTAATCTAGTTTTTTTTCCACATTTTTTTATTTTTATTTTACTTGAATGCAGACGCTTGTCCTTTTTATAAGTATCTTTGGTGACAAAAGATTCTTTGGTTCTGTAATCTAGATATATTTGTATTATATTACTATTACTCTATTTTAACAAAAAATACAACTTTAACCACTAATGAATATAGCTCACTACTGTTAAAATGTTCAGAATATTATCTGAAATTTGAAAATACTTACAAGGGTTCTTGCTTGACATGTTAAATTTGAAGTAATTTTGGTTAATTTTAGGTCCAAATATGTGACTAATAAATCATCCAGTAAGAGCAGAAAGCTATGGTGCATTATTGTGTTTTACAGTGTACAGTTGGAGAAATCTCCGAAAGGGAATTTCTCATGGGCACCTTGACAGTAGCTGCGGTGTACGAGTGGTGCTCTTTTTCCCTTATCCATCTTTCCCATTTTATCCATGGATTCGGAAACATCCCGCTCTCTCTCCTGGAATGCACATGTTGTGTTATTGCTGCCTCCTGCCGAATTAAGTGAAATTGAAATTACCCACAGGTCCAGGGTGATGTAATGTGAAGATCAGTAATGCACTGTTGAGAAATGAAGGAATAGATGCTTGGGAAAATACTGCTGCTCTTTTTATTATAAGTCTGCTCACAGGCCTTTCGCTTTTATTGTACCGTATTAATATCTATTGCAATATATCCTTTTCTTTATTGGTCTTTTTAGTGGTGCCATTAGAGAACATAACATTGTAACCATATCATTAACACTGGGGTCAGCCTGTGTGTGTCTTCACCTAATATACTTTGAATAGGTCTGGATTTACAATTGTGGACACTGTCTGTTAAACTATTTGTACCTCCATCTATCTCAGTGTCGTAAGTCTTTTGGCATCTCTTAACTGTCCAGCTGCTTGTCCCAGACCATTGGTTCTCAAACTGTGGTGCATGCTCTTTTTAGTGGTACTCGAGTTGTTTGTAGTTCAAGTCTTGAAATAAGTTTGTTCCTGCTGATTGAGTCTTGGTTTAGTTCCAGTTTTACAATTGTTTAATCATGGTGTCATCTTGGTTGGCGCCTTTGGTAGTTCTGATTTAGTCCTAGTTTGTATCTGGGTTATACCTGGTTTAGACGTTGTTTAGTCCTGCTCTAGTAGGGGCTTGAATTTAATGTATGGACCATTGTCATTGTTTATCTTTGGGTAAAATTTTAATTCTGGATTTGCCACATTTTAGGCCTGGTTTGATCTAGTCCTGGTTTTAAGTTAGATATTGTTTAGGCCTATTTCATCCACTAAAATCATACTTGAAAAGCCTAATATTTGCTTAGATTCTACTTGATGTGAAAGGTTTGCAATTTTATCCTGGATTCATAATAATTCAGACCTAGTTAGTTAGTGTCTTTGTTTTTTTTATTATTTCTGGATTTAGTTCTGAGTTAGTCTGGATTTAGGATCATTTTAGTCTATTACAGATTGCACTTAACAAACCAAATATGTTAGTGTTAAGTTTGCCAACTACTGTCCTAGAGCTCCTGTGGTTTGAGCTGTCCTTCTCCAGTCACCACTTACAAGCCTATTTAACAAGCTGGAGGGCCCTCTAGTGCTGGCCTTGACTACTGCACGGTGTGATACATGCCATGAGAGAGTGAGCTGCTTCTCTTCACTCCCTCTGCACTCTGCCAGCAGCCTGTCGACCCCCTGCTATCACATTAGACACAGCACAATCAAATGATATCAGTAGTATTTGCACTGACAGTGTTTGGATTATGAGGTTGGAGACTCTAAATGCCGTTTAAGTAAAGTCATGTTTATCCAGCCCCCTGCTAACAAGCTACAAATATTTAATCACAACATTCAGTTACAATAGTTTTGGAAATTTGGAACAAGATGTTTCTTTTTGTAACGCAACTTCTTTTATGATATTTATAGCAATTGACAGATTTGTTTGTACTTTCTCTATACAACCTGTTCAAAGCATTCGCTCACAAACAAGACTTGGCTTTTGGAGACATCTGGTACAAGTGGGACTGTTTCTGTTCAATAAAGCGTTTGAGTCCCCTGCAAGACATTAATGTAAGCACTGCTCCACATTTGCTTTGTCTTATGTCCAAATCCTTTTATTTCTTCATTTTTTTCCTTCATTTTGTTTGCCTTGAAAAGATTCTCCCCAATTCTCAGAGCTGATTTTAAACAGTTCCCATTGCCCATCCCAGCTGTGTTTTATTGTCTGGGTTAATGAATTTGTTTTGTTGGGGCTTTTAGGTTCCCTGGCAGTGGGGAGCCGAGCCAGGCGCGTGGGCAATCTGCACTGTTCTCATCTTATTCCAGTCATTTCTACTCCCTTTGCTGGGATTTGAGACAACCTCTGTCCAAAGGCATCTGTTTATAGTACTAATAACATGCTACATTTATTAAATGGTGGCAAATGGAAACCCAAAGTGTTCCATAAATATTGTTGATATCCACTTTTAAATACATGTATGTAACTCTCTACAAATTAACTTTAATCCTGTCCTTAACTTTACCTAATGCTTATTTTGCCACTCCTGTTTTCACTGTATAACCTATAAACAAATATCTAAATCCACTTTTGGTCAATACCAGACCCATCTTTTGAGTAAACAAGATTTACTGAATGCTATATCTCAATTTCATAAATGCTGTATATAGGAACATTTCTCAAAAAGCGTAAAACAAACCAATAGTGCATGCTAAAAAAACAGATGTGGATAAACAAAACAAGTAACAAATACGATCAAGTTAAACTTGGCTAAAAAGTAATACATTTCTTTCTTTTTCTGTAGTTTAGAATTAATTTAAAATTAAGTAAAATATTTACCAACCTGCACTGCTTATCATAAATATTTACACACAGTCTGATTTAGCTTTTCCAACAATGTGCCTAATCTCATTTCCAGTAAAACCATGATTAGTATGCCAAGCAATTATAAGTCACTTACTACACCGTCAAATAATCTAGATTTGTTGATCTCCAAATCACTGCAATATTAGTGTTTATCACATTAGTTTCCACAATCTGTCATGACTTCTAATTCATGTCTACTTCTGTTTTTGCTTTTCTATAGAAAGGCTAATCCAGGTCAGTCTAAACAGGCACTACATCGATTAAATTCAAAGTTTCTTTGATCAGGTCTTAATGAGTTCTGAAAAAGATCTAAACTGTAAGACAAATACCATTGTAACTTGCATTTAATTCTTTATTTAATTTTTTATTTTTTTTGCATGATGTTACTGATGATGAAGTATAGCCTTGGCTAAGATCAGGCAGCCTTTCAGCAGTGGGATGTCCCATGCAGTCAGCTATAAATAGATGATAGAGCAGCTTCTGGGACTTATCACACTGCTCTGTCATCAGCACTGTCACCCCAGCTACACACACGCTGCATACACTCACGTTTGAATACCCTCACACACACACTCCACAAATTCCCTGGATGGTAACTGCCTGTGGCCTTTCTACACAAGCCAGTCTGTAATGCTGCTTTATGGCTGAACAGCTGACCCACCATTGTATGTTGATTTGTGTGTCAATGTGGTTGTGACATTAATGCTGCTCCCCAAAGAGATGTGATTGTTTTTATTGTGGTGTTGTTGTTGTTGTTGTTGTTGTTGTTGTTTTGTGCAAATCTTTCCAAGGTTTTCTTTTTTGACTTTTTTGACTAATTTGACCTTTACTTGTCTCTTTGCAAAGCTAACTTTGCAAACTATTATTTCATCTTTTGTGCATGTTTGTTTGAAATCATTAGAATTTGAGATCATCTTTTAACTGCAGCCCACTAGTCACTATAATAGAAATCTATGAATAAACCAGTAAACATTATTAGATGTACATCCTCTAATGCTTGAAAAGTTGCATATCTGACCACTAAAACTATACCATCAAAGTAGGTCTGAATACATTGTCATGTTCATGTATCTGTTCATGGACCAGTGAGTGTATGTCACACTGATTGGTAATTGTCTCATTACAGTGGTGGTCAGGTATAGTATTGGATTTGTGAGGAATTGTCAAAATGAGAAACAAATCCCTAAATATAAGAGTAGTAACTGGTCAGGGCTAATAAACTTTGCTTACTTAACAGTTTATTTAAAAAAGAGGGAGAAAGTATAAATGTATAGATTATTGTGTTGATTTTCGAATTGCAATAATGCTGTTAATAGGTAACCATAAAGTAACCATGAAGATATGCCGAATGTTATCACAACTGGTAAAACTTACCATTCTAAACCGTCCCTTTTAAATCTCCCTTCATCTGACAGCATTTCCTTTGACCTTGTGTTTTTCTCGCATTTATTGCTAAACAACTTGCAACCTTAACCTTGATCTTGACACTCTTCTGAGTATAACAGGTGAGTAATTTGTTTTTATTGTAAATTCACCAAAAGAAAATTATATAATAAAAAAGCATTTTGTAGAATCCTAGCATGCTAATGTAAAAAAAAATATTTTTTGTAACTGTCCACGGTACATTGTCATCTTAACTTTTAACAAATAACGCTCTATTTTGATTATTTGAAATGCTGTTTAGGTGAAACTGAAATTAAATACCTTATAATAGCAAATACGTGTACTGAAATCTGCTTGAATGTTACAGGAACCCTTTGACCATCAGATAGTTTCTCTTCTGCTTGTGTTCAAACTCCTGTCACTCAGATGTTTTAACATGGAGACAGTTCACAACATCAGCCTCTCGGACGACTCTGCCCACTGCCCTGAGGTGCAGTCTCCTTCTACTGGGATGTCAGATATTCTCCATTTCCTAAACACATTTGACTATGGAGATGTGAGCTCCCATCTTTCTCCTCCTCCTGCATCACTGACACTGGACACTGAAGCTTCTGAAGAGGTCATAGCTGGTATAAATGGTGCTTCATTGGCTCCTATGGGATTCAACAACCCAGCAGCATTGCTGTATTACCCAGCACCCACCCAGCACTATGGCCTACCATGCTATAACCACTATGGCAGCTATTCCGCTCATGCCAATGGTATACCAATGTACCATCACCCAAACTACCAAATGCCACTGTACCAACACTACCAGCAACATCTGCCCAGTCAGCAGAATAGGGCTATGCAAACAGTGCCGTCTCAGCTGGTAAGTTTTCAAGTGATTTATTTTTATTTTTTTATTTTTTTTGTGTCATATGTCTTGTTTTTGTTTCAAATCTGATCAAATCTGTTGAGTCTGTATGTACCTCACTTATTATCATGGGTTCCTCCTGGTACTCCAGCTTCTTCTTTCCACTGCTGGAAGAAATGCATGTTAGGAAACTTGGTCAATCTAAAATTGCCTCCAGTGAATGGGTCAGTGTAAAAAGTGCAAGCGTTCTAACAATGAAGTGTCTTGTAATTCAGCTACCAACTGCTTTGATCAAGAGTGATCAGTGATTTACTCAAGACTCTTGTTGTAATAACCATGCTTGAAAGAGGAACAAGTTGAACTATGAACTATCCATCCATCCATTTTCTTCCGCTTATCCGGGGCCGGGTCGCGGAGGCAGCAGTCTAAGCAGGGACGCCCAGACTTCCCTCTCCCCAGACACTTCCTCCAGCTCTTCAGGGGGA
>JAVQKG010164943.1:0-12030 GCA_036025885.1 Hypseleotris bucephala
GAGTATTCTCTGTAAATCTGCACAAGTGTCAGATCTGTGGGTATAGCTTGCAACCTAACCTGAAGCTACAAACACTACAGGGTTGCCAGGTCAAAACTATAATGCTTTGTGAAAAAAGCTTTGCAATCATTGATCTCTAAAACAACAAAATAAATACAGTCAATAGCAAAAAATTCAAACCAGCAGCATATTTGTAAAACCAGACCAACTTTCCTAGAGATGGAATTTATGTTTTTTTGAAGTTGAACTTTGTGAATCTGTTCCTTTAAAACTGGCTAATTGTTGTTTTGTGAGGCCAGCTTGGATGCACCTCATCTCATAAGATAATACATAAGACATAAGGTATACAATATTTTTACATAAACACATAAGTCCC
Organism: Hypseleotris bucephala; assembly: GCA_036025885.1. Lineage (NCBI taxonomy): Eukaryota > Metazoa > Chordata > Actinopteri > Gobiiformes > Eleotridae > Hypseleotris > Hypseleotris bucephala. The sequence continues at coordinate 377 of JAVQKG010164943.1, forward strand.
CACCGCCCCCCGCGCGCGCAGACACGAGCTTGACCACCACCACGGTTTCAAAAAATCCTAGAGGAAACCCTGCTGTTTCAGTGCTGTCTTAGACAAGATGTAAGAAAGTTACAAAAATGAACCATGTAAGTGACATAAAGGGTATAATTTAGAAACACTACTTACTGTATGTATAAGCTATGTTAACAGAACTTAACACAGCTCATTATTTTTATTTCTAAATGACTATTTCAGAGAGAAAGACTAATCAAATGTACTTTCCAGATTCAGTCACAAGGGATTGCAATGCTATGCTTGATTTTGCAAAGTCACAGTATTGCTAAAATTGTAAATTGAAATGTTACCACTATTTGTAAGAGACTATTTGTAATTACTTTTTATGGCCGAGGTGAAACACACATGAACACATGGCAGAAGACTTCGATCCTGTCATCATAATTCCTGTCCTGACACAGTTGCCCTGTCACAAGATGTTTGGGCCACGTCTCATGTCACATACTGTACATATGTGTGCTGCTCCAGTGAGCCCTGTCAGCCTGGCCCGCCCCAGTGCAGTTTGGGTATTGGAGTCTGCAGAGCGAGGGGTGAGAGCTGGAGGCAGAGAGGAGACTACTTGTCAAGGTTATGCCTCGGAAGATGATTGATGCCAGGCTGGGCTTTCCTGTCAGGCTGTCAGGAGGCAGGAATGTTTAATGTTCTCATTATTGGTTACGCTGTTGTGTGTATTTCTCTGTCAGCGCCGGCAAGCCATCTGAACTGCCAAAGCACTTCAAAGGCCTGCAGGTCATTTATCTTCCCCTGACGCTCCCAATGCTCGGCCTCAGCTGAGTGCCAGTGATTTGTTATGACTTGAGAGCGGGCTGACAGACAGGTCCTCTGTAAGGATAGGGAAAAAAGGAATCCTTTTTGTCACACTGTGAAAACATCAATGTTCCCGTAATGGGCTACAACTGTCAACGCGGGCCAGCACCTGACAGTTGTGTGGCCTCACTAATTTGCAGTCCCGGTGACTCTCTCTTTAGATTTGGTCGTGGTGTCACATGCAAACACCATCTGTTGTTGACCGCCGTGGGGAGGGCTCAGGCGAAAAGGGAAGGCTATGCTAATTGAAGATGCCGCGTCATTCTGTATTAATCATAAGAGCCTACGTATGCTGTATTTTGAAGTCAGTGTTGAGAGATGATTTTTTTTTATTTGGAGGCAAGAAGGAAGCAATGCCTCAGAAACATTGTCCGATACAAGGTTGAAAATAGAGCAGGCGGAAGAGAGAGAGAGGCTTGAGGAAGAGAGGGAGGTCTCAGAGTGGATGGGTGAGTGAGGGGGAGAGAGAGTGTGGATGGGCGAGTGAGGTTAGGGGAGGAGAGAGAGTGGATGGGCGAGTGAGGTTAGGGGAGAGAGTGGTTGGGCGAGTGAGGTGAGGGAGGAGAGAGAGTGTGGATGGGCAAGTGAGGTGAAGGGGAGAGAGAGAGTGAGGTGAGGGAGGAGAGAGTGTGGTTGGGTGAGTGAGGTGAGGGGAGAGAGAGAGTGAGGTGAGGGAGGAGAGAGTGTGAGGTGAGGGAGAAGAGAGTGTGGTTGGGCGAGTGAGGTGAGGGGAGAGAGAGTGTGAGGGAAGAGAGGAAAATTCGATCTTTGTTTCCTTTCCCAGGCCATGACATGATTAATCGTTTTCTTCTGATCTAATTTTGGAACATGAAAAACAGCACATTTGTCTTGAAGAAAAATGATGTGCCTCGTCGTGCAGATGGAAATTTCAAGCCCTGAAAAAGATTAAAGTGAAATTCCACTCCTTAGACCTAATCATGAGTTGTAGATTATACTGTCGTCTTAACCAGATGGTGGGTTTGATTCCCCGGACCCTTCCTCATATTAATGAATGGTAGACTGTTATATTTGACTTTGGTAAGTGAAATGTCTATCAGGCCTAATGGACTGCCAGACAAACTAACACACGCCACCTTGCGTGACTCTTCCTGCATTTTTCATGTGTGTGACTGCTCGGGTTATGCGAACATTGTGCTTCCCTGTTCATTCCTCTCAGTGTCAGAGGTGGGGAGAGTAGAAAAAAATACTTAAGGAAGAGTACCGTTACTTCACAATAAAATTACTCAAAAGACTATACAATTACTTAACAGTAGCATGGTAGTAATAGTAAAAAAAATACTCAAGTAAGAATACTGTATTTACAATAGAATTACTCGAGTAAAAAAGTAACTTAATACCATTTTATTTTTATTTTTACCCTCCACCAAGGCGTTAATGTTTTTGGTAGTGTTTGTGTGTGCAAGTGTCTGTTATCAACTTTACACAAAAACTGCTGAATGGATTTGGGTGAAATTTCCAGGGAAGGTCAGAAATAACACAAGGAACTATTGTGTTGACTTTGGGAATGATTTGTGGAAAAGAACTGCCTTGGCGGAGGTCTTTTCTCTCCGATGTAATTTGATGGACAAATGGTATAAGAATTAAGGTAGGGTAAAAAAAACAAGTAAATGAAATTCTCTAAATACATACAATATGCTATGATAAAATAAGTAAAGCAAAGAAGTTATTTTTTCTTACTTTTTTTGTTTTTACTTTTTACAAAATAAAATTACTCAAGTGCATTATAACTACTCTTACAAGAACAGTTTATTCAAACGGTTAGCCAAGTAAATGTAACAGTAAATGTAGCTAACTGTATCCACCTCTGCTGTGTTATTAAACCCCCTCCCAGCATGCTAAATATTTTTACACTCCTGTTGGAAAGCAAGAACAAACTGGTGTCCACAGCTAATTTCCCGCCATAGGTTAGGGCCATAACTCTGGACTTATAAGTGTCACCTGGGGCGGGCTGGGACGGGAACTCAATAGTAATGTGATTAAGCTTCCAGTCAATATGGCTGCATACACAACACTATGTTAACCAACCTAATTATGAGCAGGGTGATAAAAGGCTAGGAGTGGGTGGCCAGCACGAACAGTTGCCCCATGGCACTGTCCTACCCTTACAAGAGTCCCCTGCCCGTATTTCATTTCAACTCATTTTTCACTGGCCCCACACAAATTAGGTTGTACGATTAGTCAGTGCAAAGTTGGCCACCACTGCTTTTTCAAGGAGCTTCCCAATATACGTGTCCTCTGTAGTGTTGCATCAAAGGGTCTGTCTGTAATATTTATTTTAGTCGTAGCCAGCAGGGGGAGTAAAGAGGTGGGTTTACAGAATTCAGCCTATTGTATAAATAGAAGAAGAACAATAAGTTTATTTAATTTAGTCTGTACCTTAAGGCACCAAATAGGCTTTAGTATTGATATTAATAAACCAGCATATCGTGGGATAATTTTATATAAAGAAACATAAAAAAAAATAGACTAGAAAATAAGGATTGTAATATTTAACAAAGGTGGTTGTGCTGGGTTGCAATGTTTCCTAAACTCAGAACTAAGATTTAATTAACCTCAGATTTTTATTTTTATATTATTTCAATATACTTAAGTATTTTGGGCTGCCAATTAGTACAGAAAGTAGCAAAATGGCTTGTGTATTTCTAAATGACAATAATGGATCTAGGCGCCGTATCAAGTTATACAAAGTATTATCCTTTCTCTGCCATAAAAAGGTGTGGCTATTACTTTACATAGATACTGTATATGATCAATAAAAGTCTCAAAAGTCATTTATTTGTATACTTTTGGCCACCAGATGTCGCTGTAATCTCCCCAATCTCCATACACCGTCTTTAAACCCTTCCTGTGATGAAGTAACAGTAATTCTCACCAACAGTAAGACATCTGACATCAGCTTTATTATCGTGACTATCCATTATTCCCTTTCTCCATCTGTTTACCTCAGAGGAAAATCCCCACTCGATGAAACTGCGCAGACAGGACTTTGGAAGTGAGAGACGATAGTTTTGGCCAAGCTTGGATATTGTGGAACTTGGCGACCTTTCTGTTTCGTTCTAAGCTAACTCCGCTCTGTGTGTTGTCTCATAAAGTAAATGTAGTAATGCTGTCTCTTGTCCTGTCTGTCAAAAAGACAGGCAGGGGACTGTAAAATGTAGAAGTTGATGTATACTCTTGGCAGGCTAAATTTGCTAATACAGAAAATGCAAAGGAGGAAATTTATGAAAAGGAAAAAGAGCAAAAAAATAAATAAATCACAATTTACTTGACACCATGTAATTATATGGTAATAGTGTGGTAATAAACAAGTAATAAACAGGAAATGATGCAGTAATTAAGGTTAATTATCAGGTAGTTTTTATGTAATTAGACTTGTAATTTTATGTAATGTATTTAGCATGGTAATAAGACAAAAGCATAAAATGGAATGACCAAGTAATTATGGCTAATCTGTGGTTAGGGTTAGAATATGGGGTTAGGGTTGGTAATTACATAGAAATGACTTGAAAGTTAACCGTAATTACAATACTGTTTCATGTTTATTACTCATTTATTACCACACTATTACCACATTATTACCGAGCTGTAAAGTAAAGTGCTACCGAATAGTCTTGGCGGGCCACTGTTTACTAATACCGAAAATGCAAAGTAGAAAATCTATGAAGAGGAAAAAAAGGTGGGGGGCGACCTAGCACAAAAAACTTTATTCATGAATATGCCAGGCACCGACTCAAAACAACGGCCCCCTGAAACTTGGACAGCGCTTGCAAACCGCGAACATGAAGAGAGGGAGACAGAGAGAGCACAATGCCAATATGTCACACGCTAAATAGTTTTAAATTAGGGCCTGTATATGCCTGTTGGAGACTACATTCATCATACTCAAAGTTGGTCTGTTTCTTGCAACCCTGGCAGTAAGAGCTTCCACATGCCACTGTCAGCGCTGGGGAGAAACAGAATCGGGTTATCAGCAAAAGTTTACTTGTCTTTAATCAGGCTGTAGCTAATTACCAGGCTTCCACACAGCGCGGCCATAAGTCATTAATCATACGGGCGTCTGGGAGCTCTCAGCTTTGTCCCGGACCAATGCCGTAGACAGCAGGCTCCCCTTTTCCATGATGGAGTCTCTCCCTTCTCCATTGCTACACTGTCTCTCTCATAGCTGCCTCTAGCGGCCCTGGCGTCGACTATTATGCTGGAAATTACAGGGCTGCTTGGAGATACCCACATGGAGGGCATCTGTTGTGCTTCCTGCTTCATGTACGGTCTCGGATACATGACTTAAGCATTAGTTTGCATGTGTTTATGACGTTGTATATACAGTATGTACAGTCAGAGACCAATCACTCAGCGCAGTTAGCTTGACTGACTCCACCTAACAGTGACTAAGACTGTATAGATGCACTTTTTATTATGGTCATTTGTTTTATTATGAAATGCTGGACTTTTGTATCTGTATTTCTTGCATTATTTTGTGTAGGTCTTCGGTGGTATCGGAACTGCAGATAGAAAAATGAAAATAAACTAAACTAAACTGGATCTGACTTATCTCTCTTACAAGAACATTTTTACTCGAGAAAATAGTAAATGTAACTGAGCAAATGTAGCCCACTAATAACTCCCTCCTAAGAACAAACTGGTGACTTAAGCTTTTATGTGTTTATCTCGCCGTATATACAGTATGGAGAGTTAGTTGACCAATCTCTTAGCGCTGGCCGGTCGCTAGTTAGCTTGACTGACTGGATTTTAGGCCATTTTTTGCTTTATTGAACAGGACATTGACAGTGACATTCGGTAAACTTTCATGAGCCGGATTCGTACTCGCAATTCTGGGACGAGCACTCTGTATATGGGCCTTACACTCTACCGACTGAGCTAAACTACTATAACTACTTTAACAAGAAGATACTTACTTTACTTGAGAATATAGAAAAAATTAACTTAACTAAATATAGCTAATTGTTAATACCTCGTAGTATATACAGTAGGCTACAGTCGACCAATCACTCAGCGCTAGTCGGTCTCTAGTTAGCTTGACTGACTGGATCTGAAGTTGCCATAACTACCCTTAAAAGAAGAAATGTTATTAACCCCCCTTCCCAGCCCACAAAATATTTTTACACCCCTATTGGAAAGCAAGTACAAACTGGTTATTTAAGCATTAGTTTCAGTGTGTTTGTATATACAGTATGTAGGCTACAGTCAATCAATTAGCGCTGGCTAGTTAGCTTGACTGACTGGCTCTCAAGTTGCCATGGGGAACAGTGGGCTGGTAAAAGTGGAGGTGAGGAATAAAATTGTCATTTAGCCGGACCAGGTGATATATCATTCTGTCGGCTCGCAGACGCCCACGTTCGCTGATGACTAAATGGCCGTGGCTGTTTTCAAATTACAACACACAGAGGTTGTAAGGGCTGTACAAGGATCCATCTATGCTCCAGCGTTTTGAATGTGCTGTCCATACTAATACAGGCTCATCTGCGCGTCAGCTCAAATGGATTAGTCCCATACAAGGGTTTTCAATAGCACTTTACTGTACAGAACTGTAATTATATAGTAATAGTGTGGTGGTGGTCGGAGAGGCCACAGGCACAAACTGGCAGCTTCCATCAGTGTGCCCCAGGGCAGCTGTGGCTACATAAGGAGTTTACCACCACCAGTGTATGGAGTGAATGAATAATGCAATTGTAAAGCATCTTTGAGTGGCCAGAAAAGCGCCATACAAAATCAATGCATTATTGTTATTAACAATGTAGTAATTATAGTTAATTTTCAAGAAATTTCGGTGTAATTACCAACGCTAAACACATATCCTAACCCTAACAATGGACTATGCATAATTACTTCCATTTTATGCTTCTATCTTGCTACCACGCTAAATACATTAACCATAATTACTGTATCATTACCTGTTTATTACTTGTTTATTGTCACACTATTACCATATAATTACTGTGGTGTTAAGTAAAATTTGACCAGGTTTTTTAGTGTAGTAGTTTTGTGCCCCCCTTATACAATGGTATAGGGCAAACACTAAGTAAAGCTACTCTTAGAAGTACAATCAAAAAGTTACTCAAGTAAATGTAACTGATCACTGCCCACCTCTGATAAAACAGAACAGGCCTAAATGAGAAGAGCCAGGGGACCACAGATTTGGACAAAGCAAAAAGGATGTCTTGTTCTATCAGTCTAATGCCTCGGACAGCTCCATTCACTGTCCTCCATCACTCAATGACAGCGGATATTTCCTCAACTCCTGTTTCCTTGCTTCTGAAATTCCGCGGACAAATGTACACTTCCAAGCATCAATCACAGAAAAAAGAAAGAAAAAAGAAATCTTGAAAGCAGCGGGCATGTGTAAAGTGGGGTCTTTCAGCTGTTTCATGCTACATGGCAAAAGCCTATGGTTGGCTGAATCTCTCCATCAACTGGGTTGAACAAAACATCCCTTTGTGCTCTTAGGAGGTCAACCTGTTTCCCGTCAGCATTGACATATGTGTAACACTGAAAAAATGTACTGTTGAGTGAATTTCTATGTGGCCAATGTAAAGATCCAGGCACTTTTTTTGCTACTGCTGCACTTAAAGCAACACTACCTGATTTGTTTTTCCTTGTATTTTGGCAAAGATAATTATTTACTTATTAGTACAGCATATCAGAAGTCATCTGAGAAAAAAATTTACTTTGAGGTCACCTGTGGGCTGTCTTATAAGGGTTTTTGTTTTAGAGCGAGGGAAGGAACTGTTTAACCAATCACACGTTTTCTTGGAGCATTGATTGGTCAATACGTCCTTTATCTAATCTATTAGGTCAATAATGTTAAGGGGCTGTGGTTTTATTTTTAAATTCACAGCTTATTCACTATACTTTTTTTTTATTTTAGAGAATTAAAAGCTAACTCCAGATCCCTGCCATGTCATTCTCATACCTCCTGGCTTGCGTACATATTCTGGTTTGTGTGAGACTAACCTGGCAAAAGCCAGATCAATGTATAGCCCTCTGCTTCAGAATGCTGCACATCGATCTTGTACTGCTCCATAGACCACTTTTTCGAAACATGGCCGCTTAGGAGAGAGCTACGTAGAGCTGATTGGCTGAACGCAACATTACAACAGCTATGACGTAGAAAAACAAGGAACTGCTAAATTCGTAAATGAATTTAATAAATTATCGCTGGGTTATTTTGATGTTTTTTGTAAAACTATAGTAGCATAGATTACGGTTCTCTGCGTTAGCATGTTGCTAATACGCTTTAATAAAGGTTTGTTGTTCTCTGCAAAGCTAAAGCCCGCCCACTCACACAAATGCAGCCCCATGATTGGTCCGCACCAGTGCTGTTCTGTCGGACGAAGTGAATGGGAGCGGTACAAGATGGATTTTTGTGAGGTTGGGCTGCCAGGCTGGGAAACCTCGCGAAAATCCAGCTTGCAGGGCAAGGTTAGTGTGAGACTGTAATAGAGGAAAATAATTACGAAAGGGGAGAGAGTATCATTCAATTCATTTTTTAGACCCGTCACAAAATCAGGTAGTGCTGCTTTGAAAGGGGCCGACTTCAGCTGTTTGTGGCAGTGTAGAGACAGACAATGCGTCATGTAAAATAAAAGACTGGCATCCAGTGAAAGATTGTTTAAAGTCACAACTGCCAGCGTTTTATGCCCATCATTTATCTTGTTACCAATAGATCAAATTCACTTCACAGCAGAGTCATAAAAATGTATGAGAATGTAAATGGCGTAGTGACCCATTCATCTTGTTTAAAGTGGCAAATGTAACATGCTTCTCATCCCGGGTGATAAACTCATACTTCAGTCTTTTATGAAGGATTCATTGTTGATGGTGAGACGTCCTGAATTTCATTACAGCAGCAGGTAGAGTGCCTCTGCCAAGGTACTCACACAGCAATACACTCCACTGTAAATCAGCTGCTCTGTGCGGTGGACACAGAGAAACACAAGGGTGAAAAACTACTCAAGTATGAAGTAACTGTTTGAACGTACTGTGTTGTAACCAGGCAAAAAAATGAAAAAAAAACAGATTTGATTGAAACAGATTTTTTAAAAAGGTAACCAAAAAAGTTAATCATTTACGCAGACAGCATAAAGTGGGTAAAAGTGTTACTATTACTTTAAACTTTAATATGACTAAGCCTGTCACAATAACAAAATTTGAAGGACGATATTTTGCCCCAAAAATGTATCTTGATATTTGATAATATTGAGCAGACCGTTTATAGCTACACATACATTGATCCTATAGTACATGATAATTCCAGTTTATTTTGTAAGTAGTGAAATTCTAACTATGTCTAAATTTTCTAATCTATCTAAAATAAATTCAGAGAAGAGCAATAATATAATATGTACTGTAATAGTAATAAATGATAATCCATTGAATAAAAGTTTTACTTCCTCCTCCTGGCCTCTACAGCAACATCAAATCACACAATCAAAAACTCAACTATTGGCCAAAGTGATAGCCCATTCATTCACTGATGTTACTGTAAAGGCCAACCCAATGACAAATTATTATGACAGAAATGTTGTATTTTTGGAGCCTACAGCTTAAACAGTGACTACCATTTTGGCTTCTCTTTCTCAAAATTAAAAAAAATCTTTGGACAAAAAAGTAATTATATGACTAGTTTTGACAGAGCGGTGAGTGCTTTTTGGGTCTTTTTCCCCTCACACGCCCTGCGAAGACATCTAGGCAGAAATACCCACACATTAGCCAACCAAGCAGTACACTGAGGAGGTTTATACTTCTTGTCAGTCGGAGGGCGTGATGAAGTAATGATTAATATGGAGGATGTTTGTGAATGTAAATCTCTAGCTACAGCTACAAATAAACAGGGGGGCTTGTGCGGATGATTAAATGGACATTTCACAGTTGATTGAGCATGCAAAAAGTCATCTATTCCACCCTAACTCGGTAAACAGCGGAGTCTCCCCGTCTTTCTATGAAGTCTACCGCGCTAGTTGTGGTTTTTATATGCACACACAGGCCATTGAAGACGAATGAGTGGCTCAATTTATATAACCACTGGGATCTCCTGATTAGGTAATTTATATGTGGGACAGGTTTATAACTGTTAACTCACCGGCGTCTCCCGAAACAATTATTCCTGAAATCCGGCTGTAAAAGCAGACAGTAAATTCTGCATTTTTCTTTGGCTGTCATCAGGGCCCATAATGTGAGATCTGATTTTCAATAAATCTCTTTTTATGAAATGGAAGGCAATTACATCAGAGGAGAGACTTTCCCAATTGATCCGAGTGGGAGAAAGTGTGGAAAGTGCACTGTAAAAATTTGACAAGTTTAGGTTGTACTGTATTGTCACCATAGGGAAAATGTGTCCTTCAACAATGTTCATTTGGTCTTTTGGTAAGCTTAGTCGGACTTTTCTTGAGAATTGTTAATAATTTGTAAATAATTTGTTAATAAAGAAAAGTTTGACTAAGCCCATGCTATAATGCTTGAATTGCAGTGCCCAGGGACTTTCTCCAGATCTTGACCCAAAATCTTGTTGGTTGGATATACCTTTTGTCTATTATGCAAGTTTTAGGTTGATGGGTGAAACTGGAGTGCCCATAGAAAACCTACCCAGACACAGGGAGAACATGCAGACTCCACACAGAAAGAAAAAAATGTCTGATTTCATTGTTAAACCAAATCATTTATTATTATTATCTTTTACTTGTTCCTTTTAGGGGTAAGGGGGTAGAGTCAATTCCAGCAACTATGGACAACAACCATTCACTCTCACATGTTTTAATAGGGGCAATATTTTTATGTTTTCTAATAAATACAAAGTTCTTGAAGTAGTTATCAGTAGGTTAATTGATCCTACTTTAGTCTGTCCCATGGCCTCTACAGCAACATCAGGGGTCAGGGAAGGGGGAAATGTGACAGCTGGCCTTTACATCAAAGAAGGTCAATTTAATTTTTTTTGGTTAGTATTTTTTTTAATTTTAGGACACTTCCTGACTAGATTTTTTAAGCAAGGTAAAATTTGTCAGTGAGTTTTACAGTGTAGTGTGTATGTTAGATTGACCACGGTGGCCCTTGGGTGCATCCTAAGAGCCTGAAGTCTGTCCCAGATAAATTCATCTAGAGGAAGTACTCTACACGTGTGACGACAAAAGGCCGCGGTAATTCCAACCATCTATCACAGGACTGGTGACAGACTGACACACTTTTAAACAGCCTTTGTTAGGAATACACAGCCAAATTACTATCAGATGTCAAGCGATATTCTCCTAGTTCTAAACATCCATTACTGCTGTAGGAAAAAGCACCGTGCAAGTGTGATAAGGCATGGGAGGATATAAAATTTTTGTCTCATGATTATTGTGGCCATAATAATTGCAACAATGTCACGATAATTAAAAAAACAATGCGCACTAGTTCAAAAAGCCCCTAAAATGCTAGTTTGGAATCTCAACAGTACATTTTATTATAGGTTGACACTAATATCACTTATAGGCTACTTACTTAATACAATAAATGATCTGTTCACAGTAATTACATAATTCAGCCGTGGTCAAAAGTTTTGAAACAATTCATCAGTTGGATGCGAAAGTGTTCTAACTTTTGACTTATTGACCTTAATTTGATGCATTTTCTGGGAACTTTCTTTGAAATTGAAAATCACTTGCAAAGTCCTTGAAAGTTAGATGTCAGTAAAATGTTCACATAATATATCTCAAATGTATACTTAGTTTTGAGTGAGTTAAATAAGGTCGATTTTAAATGCATCCCGTTTATCACAATAA
>JAVQKG010164990.1:0-12337 GCA_036025885.1 Hypseleotris bucephala
AATTTAATTGAGCCATTAATCCTGCAATAACTCCAAAAGTTTTTGCCAGATCTTTTTCAAACTTTCTGAAGAGTTACATATCATGAAGACGCTGACATAAGTTGACTTTGGTATTTCTACAATAAATAATAATTCATTAACTAAAAATTATTTATTATTTAATTGAGCCATTAATCCTAGGTAGTTTTAGGTAAATTTACTAAACTTGGCAAAGTCATCCTTCACAAACATCAACACAGATCAAACACCTCAAATAAACCCTTCCCATATTTGTCATAGGTTGGGGGCTGGGTCTCTTAATTGCTTTTTGATTAAAGTATAGCGCTTAGTGTCAAAACATTTCATAGGGGAAATTAGCTCTCCTGCCGTCGGTATGCATCCTTCGAGTGCTTTCTAGTTTTTAATGCATTTTATCTAAAGATTTATTTATAGCAGCTGTACACTTATAGCTTTATTTTTATTATTTATAATTATTTTGAACTAATCCTTCCCACTACACTGTCTTTTATGGGGCAAGAAAAGTTGGCACACACCTTGTTGTTTAAGTGTTTGTCTGTGAGGCCCACAGTTCAGAGAAGTACATGCCCAGAAGTAGTGCGTGGTGATGGGCACTGGCCTGGCCCCAAGCCTCAGGTCCAGTCCACAGCAGACATCTGAGAATGTTATTTCAGTCTGGTGGTGTCACCCCAGGATACAGTCAAATGAGCTGCACATGTTGGAAACCATTTACTGTGTCTTTGACTTCATTGCGAGATTCCTTGGTACATTTCAGCCAGCACCTCATATAAATACGTACTGTAGATTTTCATGAGATTTGTTACACAAAGGTTTACCTTGGCTATGTGTGACCTTCATTTACTACAAAATCTACACTGTTTGATCATACCTTCTGACTTTCCTGTCTGGTTCAATCTATCAGGTAAGAGAGCAGAATGGGTCCAGACCAAGATCTGGTATGTGTAGCGACATCTCAAACAACATCCAGGAAGTGACTGGTGTAAAAAGGAAACATAGGAAGGAAAAAAGTGAAGACAGGTTGTCAGTATGGTAAACTGGACCAGACAGATTATGTTGCTTTAAGGTCTGCTTCATGAACTTCACAACTCCAAAAACAAACTACTGGTGATTTGTCTGCCACATACTAGAGTTTTTGCTGGTACAAAAAGTGCCAGCCAGTGTCTGTTAAAGTGTAGGTGCCCAGTGAGTGAGTGATATGCAGGTCAGTGGGAGGGGAAGAAATCTGCACTTGGAGGCAGATGTGTCCAAATGTAACCCTCTCAGCAGAAGCATCACACTCTGAAGGCTCTATATAATTGACTGTACAATGCTCTCTTGCCTCCTTCTATCCAACCCCAGTCCCTGTGGAAACCCACTGGATGGATATTTCCTAATAAAGACTCATTCACCACTAATGAGAATAAGCTTAAAGACACATACTGTATGTCAGTATGGCAAGACATGTATCAATCTCTAAAACGTGCAGCATCAAAACGTTTTGGTGCAATCAGTGGATTCATAAATAATGTAACATTAGCATCAGTCTGAAAGAAATGTGAATTGTCTGGACAAAATGTAAAATAATAACAATTAAAAAAAAAGAACTTTAAGGGTGTTTGAAGTTTAAATTTTTTGAAAGATGCCTTGAGTTTGTCTATGTACCTCTGTGTTAGTGGTTAGTCTGTGCTCTGTTCGTCTGCACCTGGGCGACTATGGCAAGCTTGTCTGAGTGTTTAGAAAAGTGGTATATACAAAACAAAACGTTTTTACTGTCTTGGCCAGAATCTAGATCTAACCATAAAGATGCCACACTTCTCTTTATCATATTTCTCATCAACACCATCTTTAAAAAAACTTCAAATGCAAAATGCCATTATTTTTAAAAACATAACTTCCTGTTATATGGTCCGTAATCTCAGTCCACTTGCAGCGCTGTCTTTTTGTAGGTTCAGTTAAAATTGGAAACATGGAAGTCACTCTTTGACCAGAACCTAAATATACCCTCAGGAATCTCCTTTCTCCTTTACTTTGGTGTGCATGTCCCTTTGAGAACATTCAACCATTAAAAAGGCCTGGGATGACCATTTGCCCACACGGTGATACCACGTTTGGAGCTTTAAATGGGCTCTTTTCTGGCTGATTTTGTGTCATCTCTGCAGCAGATTAGACAGCAGGTAGAGGGGTCTATGGTGGATCCTCTCTGCCACAAGAGAGCCCATAAGAGGAGTCATCCATCACAGCTTCACTGAAGGGCTTCTGCAAAAAGGATGAGTGTCTAATGACTGCTCTGTGTGTGCTGGGAATCAACCTCTTGAGTATACTTGGGCCTTCTCTGTTCATGTATGCTGAGATTTTGATCTCAGCAATATTTTTAATTTGCTATTGAAATTATGATAAAATAATATCTTGGTTGCTGCACTAAATGGTTAAACAGAGAGAGTGGATCCACTTCCCATATACAGTGAGGCCAAGAGGGGGGAGGGACACCGGAGATTTATGGTCTTCCATGACACATGCTGCTCTAGGTCTCATGTTAATGGAAAACGAGATGTTTAAAAGTCTGCCAAAGAAATACAGCTCTCTTTAAATCCTCTGCTTGTCAGCCAGTGTAATGGCATTAAGAACAGTCTACACTATACTGCTAATGACAGTAATACGTCACATTTTCTGTAATTTTTCATTGTGCACAGGTCTTCAAATGTCACTAGCCTTGGTAAGACTGCCAATTTGATATGTCAGGTTACATCATTTTATTCAATACAATCACAAACCGATGATGTGAATGACTGTAAATGCACTATGTTTAGGAAAACTATTTTTAACATGGCAACTCTGCTCTCACAATGTGTTTCCAAAATGCTGTGGGAAAACATAGACGGTAATTGTATATTTTCTAAAAGACAAGTTATAATCCTATTGTTTGCAGCTATAACAATTAGCCTTTGTCTGAAATCTGACATTCCCACTATGCCCACATGTTTTAGATGCCTCTCTCTTCCTTGTTGCTTCAATTATTTGTCTGTTTACTTTCTAAAGGGCTTTTTCTGCCCCCTGTTCTTGGCCTCACTGCCCACTAGCAGAGGAATGGAGTAACTTGTGAACTGAGACCATAACAATACAGAGGGCATACTAAAGACCAATGCACATCCTACAAGCAACACAGGCATCACAGATACTACATCTCAAATGAACAAGGCATTTGTGGTTGAACTGTGGGAGACAAGGTATTTTTTCATTCTGCCTTGTGCCATTTATGTCCATCGTGTCCTCAACAACCAACCAATTTTAAAACAACATGGGGGACACAGACCAGTCTTATCCACAGCAACCCTTCCTCCTGAGCACAAAACCAGGCCCACCACATCCTGATTATGACATCTGCACTCACCTTTAATCTAGACTCAAGAATATTTTCTGAATAAAGTGGCATACAGTTGAAGGATACATTTTTGCTGGCACCCACTAAGTGCTTTGTAATATTATAACCCCCAGATTATGATGTTTGTACACACAAAAGGCTGTCCTATTAAATCTCATTGAACAGAACAACCCATATCATGTCTTGTATGCAGCTTTGGAGATACAGACTGCCTCATTTATCTGGTCTGGATCGCCTCCAAAATCCTCTGGCAAACCTAAATTTGTGTAACAGGATCTGGACCTTGAGACACACGCCTGCCACAACAAATTGGCCTCATGTTGAGAGAGGGAAGAACCAGTGGGTAGGAGGGGGGTCACAGCAACACAAGATGGAAGCTAGCAATGGGTGGTAATCTTATAGCTTCCATGGCCTGGAGGAGCCCTACCTCCTGATGCTGAGCACTTGGCCTGGGCCCAAATACTGAAGACAAACATCATGTCTTCCACAATTAGACACTTCTGCCTGAGTAGGCAGCACATGGTGCAGCGGGATCAGACAGTTTTTTTAAGAGTGTACAACTTTTACTGGGCTTTGATTATGATTTTTTTCTTACATAATTTAACCATCTGCTATATTTGGGCCAAGTGAAGAAGTTTTGTTTTAAGTTTTACTGTAACTTGCTGGCAATTAAAGTATGAAAGCTTTCCTAAACTTTTCCTAAACAACAAAATTTTGAATTTATTCTATCTGATTTAAACCACCTCACTCAATCAGTCAAATCAATCAAATCTTTGTGTTCCCAGATGTGGGCCTCTTTCTACATGTTAGTCTGAAGTGCAATTATCTGTATAACAGCATCAGGACATTATGTATGTGACCACTCTAAATTTATAAACTTTCTACAAGTTTTCTAAATAAAGTATATATTATGGAATAAACTGAATTGCAATGATCTCTATAGCTGGCACGGACAAAAACAAAAAAACTACAATGTAAAACTTACTTAGTAAAATGTATTCACTTCTAGATATAGAAAATACTACACTAATACTGACTGCTTAAACATGAACATGTGTTGTATTGTGTGTTGCTCTGAACAATCAAACAAAAAGCACTTATCCCCAGCAGTTGGGCACACCTCACTCAAGTCAGACCAACTCCATTATTAATCTTGTTTTGTCCAACATAATGTATTTGTTATGAATTATTTTAAGTGTAACTCACTGGGCTTGTAAATGTAATTGGAGTAAGTTTGTGCCCAGAGCGGTTGCAGCACAAGTAAATAGTTGTTTTATTATACCACTCAACTCTGTCATCTGCTGCTCCTGGTGCTTACAGGTGTGTGCTCCTTCATGGGTCTTTTCTTCCTGGAAAGGTAGGTCTTTACGGTGCCTGTAAAGCATCGTTTTGGACCACACCCCTTTCTGCTGAATCCATGGTCTCAGTTAGACTCACCATGTTTAGGCAAATCATCAGAACAGAACAGAAGCAAACAATTAGTCCTTGAAGAGGTTATTTTGTGTCTATGTGATTAATTACTCTACATGGTGAATATTGTATGAATATTACATTTATATATAGGCCTAATTAATATGATTATGGAAAGTCAAAATATTTAAAAATGCATTTTGTAATGATCTTCCCTAATGCCTTTAAGCCAGACTGTAAAGCACATGAGAAAACTTTGTTAGTAAAACAACAGCAGAATTTGGAGACAAATAGGCTGCCTGGACAGAGTGAGTTTGGGTTTGCACTGTGTGTGTCTGAGTCAGTGCCCAGTGTGCAATAATGACAGGAATACAGCACACAGCAGAGATAAGCTCTAAGAGCCTCTACACAGCCCTCTTCACTCTAATTGACCAGTGTAATTTGATGGCACTCGTAACAGAGTTAGAAAACAATTAGCGTCATGGCCCATCGGCACAAACAGTGAGAGAGCCCACCTGTGGGTCACTTTTTAATTTGGTGAAGTGCTTAGTGCTTAGCACAGGACTGTCTTTTATATACTCAGTAGATGGTAAATCCTGTTAGCGCTAACTCCACAAACTACTGTATTGACCAATTTCAATCTAATCCAATGGTTAGGCGCTCACCAAGACATCCATAATTACTAAAGTGTCATCTGGCCTTGAATTCAGATCCTGACTTTTATCATATGAAACAGATGAGAACAGATAGGAAAGAAGACTGATGGAGGCATGATGAGGGGTTAATTAAAATGGCTCATCCATGCTGTTTGTAAAAGGACTAATTGCCTTTATCATGAGAAACTTGCTTTTTCAGGAGCCTCCACAAATGACACTCCAGATGATTGAGCTTGTTGGTGACAATACAGCAGACATATTATTTGTACAAATGATTTTAATAATACCAGCAACAACACGTGATGCTCTTTGTTCTCTGGCACCAGTCCCCGGTGTATGTGTTTGTTCTAATTAGGTCAGTGTTGTTGATCTTGTCAGACACTGTGCTGTCCTTTTCCCCCGAGGAGCTTCTTTAACATGCAGTTCTTTGGCAGGGTACTTGACCCAGAATGACATTTGACCTCCCATTAAACCGGCTCGGATTTCCTCACTGAGATCAGCCCTGCACACTGCGTTTTTACAAGTAATACACTATTAGCTTTGCCTGCAGCAAAACACCATCCCCTAACCCTGCAGGCAACAGGCATTACAAGGTTTAACTGATTGTACTATTTTAACACATACTGTACACAAAACATAAAGCAATGTTGTATGGTGCATCAAAATTCAATGCCCTTTCATACATAGAAAAAAAAAATGTTGCAACTCCAACAATAAAAAAACATGCAAAGCACATGATTTCTCCTGGAATGACTCCCAGATAAAATATTTCTAAACTGTGTGTAGAAAGACATTGCTTATTGGCTTTTGCTTTTGAGTTCTACTTTCTGAGAAGGTATAAGTCTATCTGGCACCCGTGCAGCATTTCCAATACAGACTTTTTATAGCAAGCTGCAGGTCAGCTTGGGTGCACAAGAGAAACAGATCACTGTCATGTCGTCATAATACTCTACACCAGCCAAAGGTCCTGATGATAAAATGACATAAGCTATTTTCCATAGATGAGGACTACGTGAAGTTTTTGTTAAAACCTAAGAGAGAGAAAGTATCCTTCAACTCTCTCCCATGGAGTGGGAGCAGCAATCACAGATGGTGAACAAATGTTCTTTTGAGGGAGTGTTGCACAAGACTTGGTTCTTGCACAGCGCAGCAGTGAGCTAGCTCAAATGCAGATGGTTGGAAAAGCAGCTACCAACAAACACAAGTTCTGTTATCTATTTGTGATGCAGTGAAACTGGAAAAGTGGGATGGGATGTGTATGCTGTGTTGCATGTTTTACTTTGTGTCTCAGTCTGATTTATTGACTAGTATTGGCTCATACGTTATAGATATGGCACAGTTAATCAGTCTTTAGCTTTAGTCATTTAATTTGGTTTTTGAAATCCCTTGTAATGTGTGTTTGTAAATCTATAACACTACCTGCTCAAAGCATAATAATACAGGCTTAAAAGGGTATAAATATAGAGTAGAGTTACTGTTATTTTCATAACATCATGGATATGTTATACCATGCTGAATAACTACCAAATTGCAACACAGGTCATTAACACATAATTACATGGCGTGAATAATGGCCCTGTGTGTTTGAAATACAAACATTTGGACAGCATAAATTTTTTTCTGTTTTAGCTTTTTAAAGAAAGTGGCCAGGTTTAATCTGGACACTGTATCAGGCAAACGGGTTTCTCAAAACTCAGATAGACTTTCGGTTTTATTTTGGATGTTTCAAGGATAAAAAATTGAAAGAAATACTGTAAATGGT
This sequence comes from Hypseleotris bucephala, assembly GCA_036025885.1. NCBI lineage: Eukaryota > Metazoa > Chordata > Actinopteri > Gobiiformes > Eleotridae > Hypseleotris > Hypseleotris bucephala. The sequence goes on from JAVQKG010164990.1 coordinate 7,205, forward strand.
ATATACATAACAGCCGTGATCAAAAGTTTGGGAACACTTTATCAGTTGAATGGGAAAGTGTGTTCTAACTTTTGACTTAAAAACCTTAATTTGATTACATTTTCTGGGTACTTTCTTTGAAATTGACAATCGCTAGCTGAGTCTTTGAAAATAGTCAGTAAAATGTTCAAATAATATATCTTAAATTCTACATTTAGTTCACAATGAGTTAAATAAGGTCAGTTTTGTAATACAACTTTTAAAAGTCATTGGATAGGTAAATATCATCCCAAAGAAATGTGCTCTTGCTAACTTGTGCTTCTGCTAATTTATTAAATTATACTTGTTGATCATTTAAAAATTTAATAAGCTAGAAGATAACATTGATTGTAAGGTGAAAAAAACACAAAATGTCATATACAGACCATATCCCAACCATGTCCCAGTCTTAATGGACCTCTAATGTGACATGCGATGACTGACAATTGTCTTAATGAATGGTTTAAGAATAATAACACAATTAGAGCAGGAGTACAGGGGGTGGTAGGGGTCCATAGAGGATGGTCCTTGTATGTGCACACTGTTGCTCATTGTGCTGATGAGGAGGTGTTTTGGTCGGGATTGGTGGACCCAGAATTGTAATTGCTGGTTGGAATGTCAGTCCATTTGCCCCGACTACTGGGTGTCATTGTCTGTACGAGCTCAAAAATGCCACAACTGGAGTCACGAACCACAATTTAGATTAGCTTTTATTGGCCAATTTAGCTTCTCAGTCTCGATGGGAAAAGCATCTAGCACAAAGAGAGTCATATGATAAAAAGGCCTGCACTAAATGATGAATACTGCTATTTATTTGTATATATACATATGTTACGAATCACTTTACAATATTGGCCAATGCAGAGCAAAACTGCTATCGCATAATTTATAGATTCACACATGCATTCTCATTTTTGTTTTACAGAGATCAACCTCTCCTAATCTGTCATTGTTCTGAAAGGCCCTCATCAAAGGACACTGAGTTGTTTGTACTAGATTTATCAGCAAGCTTCTGTCGGCTTTACTGTAAAGCCTTGTTACAAAACCCTATTACAGCTCACCCAGACCCTGAACATGCAGTATCTTTCATTTTATTTCAGATCTGAATATGTCTTTCTTTAGGTGACTTAAGATGAAAAAATGACTTATTTCAACCTTTACTTCATTTCATTATGTGTCATTCCACTGTGTCTATTGCATCTTGGTTATAGGTTTTATTCCTTACAGTTAGTAAGGTTGGTGATTATTTGTCTACTAATATTTATATATACATACATTAATAAACAAGACACTTAAAACAGCAACACGACAGCAGAAGAAACCAAATGAGAGGCTAAGATATAATCTAAGATATAATCCATGCCAAGTTTGATAAACACATGTCAGGTGTGAGTGCAGTCCATCTATAATGTGACTGTGATGGATGCATTGGTCCAGGCCTGATCAGAGACAGAGCACCCGACTGTGTGCCATCAGGGCTTTTCCCCATCCTTCTCATTTCATTAGGAATCACTCAGCACTTTAGAGGAACATTCAATTACGCTCCTGTGGTAATTAAATGTTTCTCAAATGACTTCATTTAAATCATCTCCTTTTTGGCTTCACTTGGCTTTTTAATGTCGAGTGCTCAACACAGAGCTCAAATGCACATTGAGTGCTTCATCCACTGGGAGTGTTAGCGCACCATCACACTCACATGACATTTTAACCATCTTAGTTTGTGCAAGAATCAAGACCATACCTTTATTAAGAACAGATACGGCTGGGATTTCAATGCACAAAGGCACTATGAGCTAATACAGTTTATTAAAATGTACATCACAAGTAATGTAAATGTACATCAACCACAGTTTTGTGCTTCCTCTGTCCCCCTTTTTAAGTTATATCCTAAATCTTTATGTAAAAAAAAAAGAAAAAGCCTGAAGCCAGAAAAATTAACTTTTATTGCATATATGATGGGCTAAAAGTCCCGCTTCCTACCAACCACATGCAGACAAACATAATATATGTAATAATTACGAGTTGGTGAAATAACTGTAAATCATTTAATGACCCTACAAGGCAAGAGTTATTTTTAAAAGGGGATTCATCAATATTCTCCAGGGGTACATGAAGAAAGGTCAGAAAATCTCTCATTAAGCTATGGGTATGTGCACTCTGGTCCTTGTACATTTGTGTGAGTAAGCGTGCACAGTAAAGTAGCTATATGTAGATTTTTTCTATTTGTTTGTGTGAGGTTGAGATCTGTGTGATTGAACTTATTATCTTGCTGCATGTTGCAAGAGCTTGAAACAGTCAACCTAAACAAACTCTTCTTTGGTATATCTGTGATTTGACTATTTTTAACTACAATGAAAATACTATATTTTTGTTTTATTTTGAATATCATAACATATAGAGGGCAATACCACAGACAGGCCAAAGACAATTGCTCTTATTCAAAATCACATCACACATTGGCTTAACGGTCAAGACTCCACTGAAAACAAGATCTGTGAAGCTCTATGGACAATTAAACCACATGTATTTTACTGAAATAAACCCTAGCCAAACTAGACATTGAGTGAGCTCAGAGAGGAATAGTACAACACTTCATACTCTACACATGACAGTTAACCAATACATTATGTTCATGTGAATGTAATTAGGGCTAATATGCAAACCATCCTGCCAACACTTGTGCAATATTGACCAGTCTTCTTCGGGTCATTTACATGTTGCTACTTATAGAAGCCACAGCATTAATTAGTTTTTAACTGGACCAGTGCTCATTTAACAGTATAAATAAAGAAGATAGGGTCAGGGGATTATAATCAGTTATAATCTTGCTGTCAAGCCAAAGAAATGACCCTCACATAGAGAAGAGAGGTCTAGAAAAGCCGCTTGCAATGTGCTACCAAATAGTTCCCTAGTGTGTGTCAATGGGGACATCCAAAACCCAGATGGCTTCTTCTCCTGACCTTACTTTGTCTCCTGTGTCCTCTGTCCTACCCCCGGAGTCCCACCCTCCTTCACCATCTAACTAAGAACAACAAGGCTGGGCCACATTCTGATGATGGGGTGACAATTGATTTGGCACTTCTGTTCAAGAGTTGTGTTCTCCAATACGGGATATGTTTTTTAATGTTTATAGTGTTAAAATGGATTTCTATGGAGCTTTACAATGAGACACAATGAAAGGGCAGTATACATGTGTTGGAATGCAATGACAGTGATAAGATGGCCTTATCATATACTCTGTCTGGTTGCAAGTGACCCTTACACACCCTCACACCAATAGACTGCATAATCTAACATACAACAAACAACTGAGTGACCTGTGACCACGGACCTCAACAGTCAGAAATTCTGAAACCCAGTGCTTGGAAATGTTTTTTTTTTTTTGCATAATGCATTGTTTTTTAAGTGCAAGGTGGTCTGTCATCTAAAATAACAATGGTCTGAAATACCTTACGTCATGCAGTTTGATAACTTGTCTTTTCTGCTCCCCATCCTCTCTGCGTGCATATCTTCATAGACTTCATAGACACAAAAGCAGCTAAATTAGGTCCACCACTTACTTGTGCTGTGACTAATGAGCTTGTGCATTGTTTGTGTATTAGTCTCTCTCTCTCTGCCATGGCTGGACCCCAGGGAACAGCCCATACTGTGCTTTCCCTATGAACAGGTATGAACCAAAGTATCCCATTGGTAACAGAAAGAAATAAGTAAATATAGACAATATTCAGTCCACAGTTACAGCTGTATGTGTTGAGATACAAAAGAGAAAAAAAGAAGAAAATTATATATACAAAATCTTGTAAGATGCAAATCTTTAGCTCATTTTTGTTTGTGCCAACGTTCAGAGACTGGTTTAGAATATAGAAATGAAATGTTTTGTCAAAGTGTACAAAAGACTATATCTAAAGGCACAAGTGAAGCAGGCAGGCTACAGCAAGATGCCAGCAAGATTGTTCTTGTTTAGCATGTGTTTGGCCATGTAATAGAAAGAATACACTAAACCAAGCAAACCTTTTCAGGTTGTGGAGCTGTGAAGAAAGTACTTTCATATAATTTAGTTATACTTTCTCATTGTTTTGACTGGTCTGAAATGAGGCAGGCAAAGAAACCACCCAGACAAAGTTTCCACCTCATGTTTATCACATAAAACTAAAGTAAATCATCAGAAGAGTCAGCTACACATTAAATGTCTGTCTCCATCTGGATATGAAATATCAGGCCCTATATTATTCCATGGTGTCTGGCAGGATGGACAAGTCAGATTTGGCCTATCATTAAATATTATGCTAAAAATAAACTATTACAATGATGACATAATTTTCTCAAAAACTGTGCAGACATACAGTGTGATTATAGGCTTCTGTCAGCATCATGTGAAGGAGAAGCCGCTCTGGCCAGTAGAATGAGATTTTAGGACAGCTTACTCTGTTCACCCTAGTATATTGATTGTGTGTCTAATATAGACACGTTATGTATAAATCTAAATTTCTAAATTAAATAAAATGTATCTGTGGCTGAGTTTTTTTTCTTTGCCCATACAGCAACAACTGTTTTAACCAAATAAAACTCTTAAACACTTTGGTGGTTTTAAGGCAGAGCTGTAGTCATTTAAAAGTACAGACCTCTGAACTGGGATAAAGTGCAATGTACTGCTGTGGTTTATATGACTGCCCTGTTGAGATAATGGGACTTTATGGCACTTTGGCATCATATCATTTTTTGATGGAACACTGGGTTTACTTGACCCTACTTTGAGGTGTTTGTGATATATCTCATGAAGTTAAACGCCTGAATGCATGTTTTACAGACATTGCTTTTGTTCTGTTAAATACCATTGCTTCTCTGTTTTAACCTAATGTCATACAGTGTGTGTCCAAAAGGTGTCAGTGTTGAGTTTTACACTGGTGCTCAAAGACTCGAGAGGACCCTAAGAACGACACACTTCGTTTTTGTTAGTCTATTGTGGCATTTAACCATGTCTTAATATAAACACATCAAAACCACGTACTACATAAATATGTTGTAGCCACATCAATTGGTAGTTGTTTATATAGCGTTCTTGGGATGTTTATTAAAGTTTTTGCACAAAAAACAAACAAACAAACAAACAAAAAA
>JAVQKG010165012.1:0-15279 GCA_036025885.1 Hypseleotris bucephala
CTGGTTGTTTTTATTGTTTTACCCCCTTACTTACCACTTTAGTTAGTTTCACTTCAGAAAGTAGGCCTAATCTCAAGTTTAGAGTAATGTTTTGTGGTCATATTTCAGTACTATACTGCATAAACAAATATTTTTTACACCCATATATAATGAATATGCCAATAAAGCTAGTTATATATTAAATTATTGATACGGCTGGTAAATCAAAGACTCTAATGCCCTTTCATATAGCCTACTGAATTGCTGTACCAAAGGTAACTGAAGGGGGCGCTCTGGTTCTTCCAATAGCCTACAAGTTTTTTCTCAGCAATGGCAGAATGTACAAAGTGATCATTGGCAAAAGCTTAAAATCGCACTGTTGTCATTTATATTTCGGGCATGGTCTTGGGAACTGGATTAACTGTTATGTCGCTTCTGGTGTTGATTAAAAACTTGAGAGATGCTTTGTCACAAAACACTGTACCACTTGAAATCTTTATAATGTTCAAGAAAATAATAGGCTATACTTACTTTTTTTGGATAATATTCGGGTGTATCATTTTGATGTGAATTTGGAATACCAACTGAATTTAAAAAAATCATTTGACCATTGTAACATAAGCCAATTGCCTTGGCTTCTGTGTAACTATCTTCACCTGGTTTAGCTCCACAAACCTGGATCTTTCTGGGATTAGCATGAAGAGACAGAAAGATGTGAGCAGCCTACAACAATTATTGAAATGCGTGGCACAAGTAGACCTTTGAGGGTAAACTGCGGTCACATAACTGACAGAGGCGAGGCTGACAGTCTGCGCCTACGACCCCTCCATTCACCACCATTCACACAACCACATTCATTCATAGGCAATGCCGGGTTAAGTGTCTTGCCCAGGGACACGACAATCTGTGCCTGGGCGTGGATTCGAACCGGCGACCCTCTGGTTCCAGGGTGAACGCTTACCCACATCTTTCCACTAATCACTAATTATAATAAAGAGGGACACTAAGTGAAGCATGTGGCCAGAAAACAGATAGCCCATAACTGAAGGGGACTTTTGATGAGGCAAAATCAGTCACCTCAGCAAGTGGTTTTAGTTTTTGACAATGTGGCCTTCAGTGAAAAAACTTGAAACACCCCTGAACTAGACCATAACATTCCTTCATTTTGCCAACAGTGTTTACAAAAAGACCCTTCAACTCAAACCTGCTGCAGTCTTTTACTACAGCCATATGTTTATACTGTCAGCTCCCCATACCATCATCGTCCTCCACTGACAGCTCAGATCAACACACAGCGGCTGGCTTCATACACTGAATGCATATGTGAGCGTTTCCTTTGCTTTGTTTAGTGGCTGGTCTAACAGATGGACTAGACCGTATTGAAGTGGGGAGAAGGGAGATCTCAGGGGAGAGTGCACATCACACAAGATCAGCCCATCCCGCACAGAACAAAAGGAGTGGAGGCTGGAGTGGCCTGCATCTGACACTGAAAGGGCTGTTCATAGAGTTCGTTAATGCTCAGTAACACCTGGCATATCAAAGGACCACCGGAAGAAGGCTTTTATACAGGAGCATCTTGTAGCATACAGACTATAGGATGGAGTTATTAGCTGAAGATGTGCCTTGACAAAACAATTATGAACAATAGTAAAGTACAGGGATAGACCCAATTGGCATTTACTATAGCGTCAATACAAGAGAAAAAATATAATATGGCAAATATGTGAATATTTCTTCTGTAGAAAATGCTTCCTGTCTAACATTTTCTACAGAAGAATCCAAATTGCCCTAATTGTATGTATCAATTATTCTTCCATTTGGCTACATTCTTGGAATTATGTCAGCAAATCATCTTCATCGTAGGGTGTAGTGAATTGCATATTGGTTTGAAGCTGGATGCCCTTCCTGATGCAATCCTGTCCATTTATACAAATCATGAGAATACATTGGGTTTTTTGACCCCCTGTGGCTAATTAATTCTTTCCATCCCGCAAACTGTCACTGATGTTTTGATAAAAGCGCAATGATACTTCAACTGGGATATTTGTTTGTGTGTTTTTTATTAAATTCTAAATATTTACTAATAGTACTACAGTATACTGCATTGATAAAATTCAAAGTAACACAAAAAAGTACTGCTATCTGTCTATCCAATCCTACTTGTAATTACATCTTGAGAAGGTTAGTACGCCATAATGTGTAGGAGGTGATATGTGTGGTGTTAACGACATGGTTACATTGAATTGCATCATATTGGACCATCACAAGGAAATATTAGCATGCTGTATGGTCAGGACAGACTGATAGAAAATGCAGGAAAGACCACAAAATGGAGTGGAGATTTCTTAAAGAGAGATTCAGCTCACAACATGTTTTAGTCCCGACTTTGGTGATGGCTTGGAAATCACACCCACAACCCTTTTGCATTCATTTCTGCTCTGCTCCGCACTGTAACTTGTTTCAATGCCGTCTTAATAATGATTTTAAAAAAAAGAGGAAAATAACTGATTAACTGAATTTCTAGTTGAAAAATATTTTATAAAGTCTTCTGTGACCAGCATGCAAAGGAGTAGGCCTACCTCAAGTCAATGTAGCCTATCCTTTTTAATTGATTTGCCACAGTATGATACATTTTTATAGCAGCCCACAGTCACTAAACTATAAACAGTTGCGGGTTGACAAAGGATAATTAAAGATTATTGTTGTCTCCATTTAAGTGATAGGTTTCTGTTTTCAATGGTTCCCAAGGGTCCTGCTGCTGCTGTTGTTGTGTGTGTTTCCATGGCAACCGTGTGTGGCAGCTTCTGTGTTTGTCGTGTGTGACCCAAGTGAAGTGTAGGGACATTTTACCAGATCTAAATATAAATATAAGTAATCTAAATATTTTAAAAATAATAAAACCCATCTGAACTTAACCCAATGTTAATTCCGAAATGAAGGCAACTGAAGCAAAAGTGAGTTAAAAAGTGTGATTTGTGGTGAGGGATAGAATAATTCTGAGCATACAATGAAAAAACTATTGTGGTCATCAATACTTTGTAGGACTTGAACAGTAAAACCTAAAAATGAATCATTTTACCTCCAACCCATATCCTAACTGTATACTAATGTGTACAATAAATAAACATAAAATGTGAGTTACATTCGCTAGCCAAGCTCAGACATTTCCTACAGACTGGTTATTTTCCCAAACCATCTTAATTTGCATTATTTTGTGTCTAATGCTAATTTCTCTATTGAAATTGCATTGTGATCTTGCCTCCATTCCAGAACTTTCTATTTGCAAACTCTATTTATTTGTTTTTAGGCTATGAATATGTTTAAAGTGAGTCCTAGACTACTTGCATTGTTGATAAATTAGGTTTGCAAACCAGTCCAAAACCAAAACCTCTAAACTGTATCACAAAGCAGTAGGTATTCATGTTGTGAGCGCTTGTCTTTAGTAATGTCTATAATTATCTATTTATTTCAGTGCTGATAAAGACTCTAAATTGTTGATCATAATCCCATCAAACTCGTGTGTATGTGTGCATGGATTAACTGCTGGATTCAGGTTAATCTATGAGGACACGTAGAGGTGGGTCAGTAGGATGTGACACTCACCTACATACACATAATACAACCCAGTCACTTCCTCTGAGCCCATTCACAGGTTGGGTCAATACAATCAGCTGGGTGAAATGGGACTACAGCTAAACTAGAGTAGCTATACCTGAATAAGATGTTGATTTGTAGTCTTAAAATATGCATGGAAACGTTTATGAGGTAAAAATTGTGTTGCACTTGTTACAACTCAAACTAGTTTCTGGTTTGAGTTTGACTGTGTGCAAATGAGCCAGTGCCTTGAGGAAAGTCAGTATTTTTGTTGTGGAATGTACCAACATCCTATGCAGGCCAAATGAAATGCATGTGCTCCCTATGTTACCATGGGATGTCTCAGATTCTGGCTTCCTCCTTTATTTGAAAGTCACCCACAAAATTTTGAATCTAAAAAGTAATGTGTGACTATGGTTTTCCAGTTAATGACTTCAAGGGTTAGTTTCACAAGTTGGAGGTTGTTAAGGATGTATAGTACTACGAGCTCTACTGAGCTGGGCCACACAACACGGTAGTGCCTATAGTGGCTCTAAATCTGTTATAAATCTATTATTAATGCCAGACCGCAAGGAATACATTTGTGCCAAGCTGCATGTATAGAGGACAAGATGGCCGCCCAAATCAACCTGTTCAACGGAAATAGTCTTGGATCAAAAGTCTGTCTCGTTCGTGTTGGTGGATCTCCCTTCCCCTTCAGCTCCAGAAGGATGCTTCTCAAGATACCCATCTCCCCTTTGCCTCCCTCCCTGTAGCTGTGTGTTGGTTATTGAGCAGTAGTCAGATGGCTGTGTGATCATATAAAACTGGGATTTGGCCAGAAGATTAGTCTCTAAAACACTGCTGAGGATCAAGCACCCCGTGGAGGCTTTTCCTTTATTTGATGTGAAAAACCAGCTCATTACTGTCTCCTCTAGCCCCACATTAAATATAGCTCTTTGTATTGAAAACCAGTGGGTTGAGTTTCATGCTTAAAGCCATCATTTGTGCTGCAAATCTAATTACAATGGTAACTTAATAGCAGAGAAACACAATGACAAATACACATTGCTATAGGTAGGTAAACAAGGGTTTCAAATGTTTATTTCGGTAATATCACTGGCAAATATATAAATTGCATTCTCCCTTGCATTCAACAAATCATTTTCAAAGGGATTTTTTACCCTTTAAGTTTTACTTCTTTAGAAGACACTGTCCAAATTCTCAAATTCTTAAAAATTAAGTGCACAAAACGTCCACCTTTAAGTTATTATTGTTCAACACACAGACATTTGGACCGCGACAGAGGCGACAGATGTACATGAACTATGTTGTGTTTGTCTATATGCTGAGTGTAGTGTGTGTAATGCATGAGAGCACCACGCCTGAGACTATCACAATGTATAGGAATGACCTCTATGTCCATTTATCATATACACACTTTGTAAGGGACAGAATGTGCAAAAACTAAACAATATGAGGATGCCCTGATGCTAAAAATCTGTAGCTTAAACAACTGGTCAGACCTTAGGGTTGTTCATTCTGAGGGGTTTCCACACCTGTTTCTGAGGGGCAGATGCCAACAGCACCACGTTCTGTGCGGAGGCGGCTAAAGACACCTTTCCACCAAATAATATGGTACGGTTCAGTTCAGGTTAGACTTCAATTGGTCAATTCAAACATTCAAAGCTAGTTAAATTGTCTTTCTGTTTTATAATTTGGTGATTACTAAACCTGGAATGAACATAGCCATTACCACTGACACAAGTTTAATTATGCTTTCGTTTTACTTACTGGCCAAATTATTGTTTGTAACAAGTTAGCCTGGTATAAGAGCCCTGCTTACCTATAGGAAAAGAGATAGCTGCAGCTGGCCAGTATCAAGTGGTTTTCTGAGCTCCTATTGCTTTTCTATTTTCTAGTCTTGCCGTTCTCTACTTATCTCTGGCATCAACAAGGCATTTTTCACCACTGAGCCACCATTCTCTGTAAACTGTAGATAAGGTTGTGCGTGTAAAGTCGCCATTTTGTTAACATCTTGCAAACTAGTATTGTGCTGGTGACATCACAATTTACACATCTGTTGCTCTGAGCTGTGCCGTACCAAAATGAACCAAACTGCACCAGATTGCCTGATGGAAAACAGGGCCATTTGTGTCTCTGTTCAAAGTCTATTTTGTGCCTTGCCTGCACTGCTGATGCCAACGCAGCATGAGGGGGAGGACTACACACACTCACACACTTGTCGTACACAGGCGGAAGACAGACAGCAGGCCATAGATGGAGAAAACAAACCCCACACAACGTTAATGCTTTATGTGACGTTTCTGACGAGAGTGGACTTTTTTGCGTTTTACTTGTAAACAGAACAGAAATTTACAACTTGTTTTTTAAATATATTTTTCCTTCCAAACTACCCATTTTTATATTAACCACCCGCCCAAAATGATCTCTCTGAGGACAGTGACGTAACAAACAAGTATAGGCTTAAAAATGCTTTTGTGAACACACCTGCCCACTCACATCAATACATTTCCCCTGTTGTATACTCTTCTAGCGTGGCTACACAGTTCCTCTCCTTACGAAAAGGTTTGACACAAAAAAAGCAGCAATCCACACTAAAAGACTAAACAATCCTATATAGATTTAGATATAATATATATTTTTTATGTTTTTTTGGTGTACCATCATGCGATAAGAGACTCGCAGTTGATGTAAAAGGGAGTAGGCGGTTGTTTGGACATGTACATTCAGGCTACTCCAAATGCATTTGTTGAAGCAGCAGCTATTTTAAACCACTATCTCCCATTTGCAGCACCACCTCGTCTCTATTTTTTATATTTTTTAAGTCGCATTTTTAAATTATGTAGTTTTTTTTGTCCTATTCGCCCTTGTTTGGGGATAGGATGGCTTTGAAAACAGCTAAAACATTTTTAATCAACCACAAAGAAAACAATTCATATTTTTTCCATAGGAGCACCGTGTCGAATTGTGAACAGACACTAAAGCCTTGAGGCCCAATAGACATGTCTAAAATAGTCTAAGGATTGACTAGGCTGTGCAAACAAACTACATTTAGCAAACTCTCAAGAACCTCACAAGAACATAAGCAATGACTAATTAAATAGATATAGTCTTCTTCTATATATTCAGTGTAGCTAATAAATACATTTGTTGATAGACATAGAGATCTTTCTTATTTACTACTATTTATACTATTTACATTAAAAGTTAAATTTTTCTTTCGCTAAAACAATAAATAGCTATATGAAGGCAAGTCATAGGAGAGTGACATCTGTGGTTTGAGGATTTTGGCGCTTTATGTTTAGAAGCAAACTCACAAAGGAGGATTTCAGGACATCCTGTGAGGGTTTGCTCTGTAAAGTCCAAGCCTGTTTAGTTAATAGTCCCGCCTCTAACTAACTGACCAACCCCTTTTTGTATCCCAATTTAGAAGTACTATACATTCACAGGCCACTATTGGGTAACTAGACAATGTAGATAATCAAGTGGCACCTAGTGTAGACCTCTGCTGCAATTTCTTTTTTTGTGCATTCACAGTTAGCTTTCCTTTATGATACAGTTTTCTGTGGTGAAATTACAATTAGGAAAACAAAACCATGCCATACTAAGCTATACCTTTCTGACCACTTGAAGAAAACTGGCTGTAGTGGAATGTCTCTTGACTGTTGAGTAGATAAGCTTGTCCTTTCCCCAAAATAACTTAATGTACAGGGCAGTGAAATCATGTAATGTACCAGCACCTGCCAAAATATTACACTCGACCTAAGGCAGCCTTGCGTTGACCCCTGTCCTGACTATAGGCTCAGATGTGACCAAGGACATGCACACGTGATATCAGGATGAGCGCCACAGTCTTCAGAGAGAGGTAAATAAAAAAATCCACCCCAAAAATATCCCCAGCTCCTTCACAATCTCATGCTGCACAAATATTTTTTAACTTTTTGTGTTTTGCTTTGAATAGCAGGTGTGGACATTTACAGAGAGGAGCCTATAATGTTAGGCTTTGTACTAAGGGAAGTATTGCTGTAGGCCCAAACACTAAAAACAGTCTATAGGTTATTGTCCACACAACACTCACAGGATTACACCTTCATCTGTTAACATACAGGGGCTTAACGATTTAGAGACAGTGTAGTAAAAGATGACACATTTTACAAAAGCGAAGTGCAAAATCCCATGCACAGATGTTTTGACTGGTGCCCATCTGTGTCATGCCTTTGGGAAAATTGTCTCGTCGATGGAGAGTGAGTGTATGCATGTTTTTGAAGTGAAGTAAGGGTGAATCTCTTTAAGTGCTTCCCATGGCTCTTGAGGCATAGAAAAAGAGGCAGTGGGACATTGTGTGGTAACATTCTCTGGCTGAAAGTTGTGTTTTTTTGGACGGAGAAAGGTGGGACGGAGATGGGGCTGGCTGGAGTGTCTTTTAAATCCCACTCGTTGATTGGTGCGGAGCAGGGCGACACCTCAAAGAATAAAGTGGGGTGTGTGGCGGGTGTCGAGTACTCGGATGGAAGTCAGTGTGCGGACTTAGGTCCACTTGGTCGATCCTGAAGGGAGGTAGGGTTCAGGACAGGGGTCTTCGGGACACTTTGTTGGGACACAGGGGAGTGGAGGTGTATTAGTGGTTGGATAGTGGTTTATAGGCTGCAGGCCAGCTGCTTGGGCCTCTCCTGAGAGTTTTGCAGACGCTGCAGACTGGCGCTGGAGTAGCCCTCGTCGCTGCAGCTGCTGCGAAGGCTGCCTCGCTCGTCCCCTGAGTCACTCACACTGGAGGTGCTCCACTCCAGGTCACCCAGCAGGTAGTCTGTGCCCTCCACGTCCACATCCAGGTCCTCTGTAAGGATAAATGACACTAATGAGACACTGCATCAAAAACAACACTACTGCAGACTCAAAAACACTACAACTGATTTGTTTACTTTTGAGCTTCTAATTTAAGATGTAAAATATATCCATATACTTCATTGAAAGCATTCTGCAATGACATACTGTGGTACTTTAAGATGGGATGTGTAAAAACAATGCACTTAATTGGTCTTAAGAACTAAATTTAGTCATAATTATTATAGGAAAAAAGACTGGATTAGCGGAACAAGAAAAATCAGGACTGTTAAGTAACTTCTAATGGTTAATGCCAAATTTGGTCTTCTGTAACCATAGTAACAGTTATGTGAAAATGACAGCTACATAAATGAACAAAAGGCTGTTTATGAGCAATGCTTTCCTCTTTTTTGTCATTTGGGACCACATAATAATGTTTCCATGGGAACAAAATATCTTCAACAGAGCTGACCATTATTTTAGTCAGAGGTTAAATTCACTCCAGATTCAGCTGGTTTAGTGCTGAGTGTTTGCTCACCCTGGTCAGAGTCGGACTTGTCGGAGGACTGGGTGGAGCCGGTGCTGTCCATTCGGGTCCGCTCCACCCCGAGCTGCTCCAGACGCCTCCTCAGGTGTCTCTGCTCTCGCTGTAGCTGCTCTAAAGTGTGCTGTGATCTCCGCTCACTCTCCTCCAACCTCTGCAACACACACCATAAAGATGCATTACTTTCAAAACCATTGAATGTTGAAAATAATGACAAATGTAATACCTGCAGTGATATGGTAGGAACAGAAGATCACATTTTTTTATTAAGTCAGGATTACAATTTTGATTTTAGCTGATTTTGATTTATTTATTTATTTTTGCCTTAAATAGAGGACTACTGCTATGTAAAACCATTTTTTCTACAAATTCATTCAATTAAGAACACTGGGATTGTTACAGTAAAAATAATGGTGAAGAGCAGAGCATATGCACTGTATCACGATCTTCATAACTTCATATCACAATTAGATTTTTATCGCCATACCTCCCACCCCTAATACCTGCCATTTTTGTAAACATTCTTATGAATGTTACTTTATTGGCTCAGAAACGGTATTACATTATTGGCTTTATTACAAAAAATTATTATTGGCAGACATTGCGTTATCGGTTTCAGCATTCCTAAACCTACCTTCACCTTTTTTCTCATTTTCTATTTATGTTCTATCATTTTTGTGCTGTTTCATTCTGGGAGCATTCACTGTCCACAATTGATTCAGTAGTGGTTGGTGTTGTAGATAGACATTCAAGCCAATGGGAATGTCCCAACCTATCCGGGATGTGACAAAAATCTTGACTCTATAATGTCTATTAGTTTATTTTCCCAAGATAAATCACATGTACACACACTATATTTGGTAACCAATCCGTAGTCTCTTTCCTTGTCCATGTTTGGCCTTTAGAGCCACATCAGGGCAGACTACCACATGACACTAACTCACTTATCAGTACCACAAATGGGCCACTTCACACTGATTAGCTTGTGGCGTAGACCTCACCTTAATGTGGTCTTTGGCCTTCATCAGGAGGCTGAGGGTGGTGTGCCGGTTGGCGTCTGGTCCCAAGGGAACAAGAGATTTCAATCGCTCTAAACACAGTCGTAGATGAGCTCGTCTGTGGGGAAGAAAACAAGAACTGAACATGAGCTGCAAATGCGTTACATCAAGGCAATTCAGCACTATTTTTATTATATTTTACATTTTAATATCATTTGTTTATTTATGTATCTAATATAATGCTTTTGGTTTTCTGCCTGTGCATGTCTATAAGTTGGCTGCAGGTGACTTTTGTTATCTTGAAATAAGAATGATAAACTGAATTTAATTAGACTGCCATATTAAGCATAAGAGATAAGCAGTGACTAATTGCTGACAAAATTTGTATGGCATTTTATGAGTCAGTTGCGTTTATGCCAACTGCTAATATTTCTTCCAGATGTGTAGTTTAGTTAGCCAGCGCTGTAACATTTCAACAAATAAGTTGATATTTTATCTGACTACAGCTATCCGACTAGCTGGTAGTTTTGGCAGCTGCTCATTTGAGGTGGGCGTCTGTGAGCACTTGACCTCGCTGTTACACAACACACACCCCCAGTGCGTACGTGTCTGTGAGCCTTCGGGAGTCGGTGTGTGTGCAGCGTCACTGGGTATAATGGTTTTGGGCAGCTGAGAGTGCCATTCTACACATGATGTTAGCACCACTACCGGAAATACTTCATTCAGCTTGATTTGACTGTGGCTAACGCATGCACACACATACTCTTTGTTTGTACTTGGTAAGAGACATGCACCATGCAAATTAATAGCCCACACAGACATTCAAAACACCATTGAACAGCTAAAGCTAAGTGCCTGCTTCTCAGCTGACACAGTCCAAAGGGCATGTAGATTGCTATTACATAACATTTAAATAACCCAGCCTGTTGTTCTGACATAATAAGGGATCAGTGGGGCGAGCCAATGTTTGCTAAACAACGCTGATGTGCAACAGGCAGCGAAACAAAGCAGGTCACATGATGTCTGACTGAGAAGACAGTGGCCGCAACATAGCATGCTAATTCACCATGTTAGAACTCGTGTCCCTAACCATAACTACAGTACATCTATTAATGGGTTTGATTTGCATTTTGACATCCTCATTTGAAATGGCTTATGGAAATAGTGCCATTTGCAGAACTAGAGAGTAGGGGTGAGCGATATGGTAAAATATAATATCACAATTTTTATTTTCTGCTGTACGCAGAACACAGAACCATTTTTAATACAAATCAATTCTACATCCAATCCCATACATAGCCCATAACACAGCACAAACTGTGGGTTGACAAATTACAAGCACTCTGTTGGTATTATGCAATCTTAGGTCAAAATGCATCTTTAATTTTAATTGGAAAACTGGTTTAGTGCACTACTTTCTGCAACAGGTTATTATAGTCCAGTGCAGAGTCAATAGGTGCATGTGTTATCAACCTGTTCACTCTACCACCTCTACATTCTTGTCCCCAGAAATGTCATAAAAACACTTGTGACCGGGCTGCTGTGCGTAACCTCCAGTGGATTCTCTGCCTCTAGCCTCTCACCTACTAAAAACTACTACTAGGTCAGCAGAGCCAACCTTTTGACAGAGCAGTAGTAAATCAGCCTGCTGCATGCCTGGCTTTCGACCCCTGACCCGTGACAGTAGCGCTCCACGGCTAGCGATGAGTGTGTAGTGAAGGTGGGGAAGCTGCTAAAGAGAGTTTAACAGTAGAAACGCAAGTCTGTCTGGGTCACATCAATCACTATTCAGCAGACATTTACAACAGACTACTTCAAATTACTAATCACACAGGGTTTATTGTGTTGAATATTGCGATAATCATCATATTACAATATGGTTATTTTTCACATCTGTACCCCCCAAAAACATTCATCATTCAGTCATTAGGATAATAATTCAAGACATGGATTTCACAGATTCAATCGTTAAAGCCAACTTAAATTCATTT
Source organism: Hypseleotris bucephala (assembly GCA_036025885.1). Lineage (NCBI taxonomy): Eukaryota > Metazoa > Chordata > Actinopteri > Gobiiformes > Eleotridae > Hypseleotris > Hypseleotris bucephala. Next base: position 11,931 of record JAVQKG010165012.1, read on the forward strand.
GTGAGTCTTTGTACAATATATTGAAATGGGAGATAACTGATCAAACCAAAGTAACCCAGGGATGATATGCATACTCCACCCAAAAACATTGTGAGCAACGACTTAGTTGCCCAACCTATAGAACTATAAACAGGCCTAACCTACTGCACTAACAACAAATGTGGGTTATGTGTACTTTGTGTCTTAAAAGTGAGGTTTTACAATAGACAGGGAAAATATAGGATGATGACTTTTAGCATACTGACCAGTTAGAAACTCACTAACTCCATTTACACCTGTGAAATATCATTGTACTCCATAATAAACGCATGATATCCATATCAATATATAATGCAGACTTGGAACTATATTCTATATTCAAAATGGTTGCAATGTTTTTTGTTGACTGCCAAAAAAACAGCCTTGTGGTTCTTCAAAGTGAATATTTGATGCAGCATTTGTGAGAAGCGGTTATTATTTTTGTTCATAGTGTAACTGTGATCACTCTAAGCAGCGTCCCCTTGTATTAGTGAGCCAGTATGGCAGTAGAAGGAAGAGGAGGTGGAGGGGGATGGGTGCTGCTACGCTGGCTTTGGCGTGAATGCTTTGGGTCTCTGTGAGAAATTTACTACGTGCCATTGGACTTAGTGGTGGGAGAAACTGGCAAAAAACATGCTGTGATGCTTCTCAAGTTGTAGCACGATGGGCCCTGCTTCTAATTCTGACTCTTGAGTTGAGGCTTTGGCTGTCTGGAGCAGGCGTGACATGCACAGAGCTGAATCCCCACAGCACAAGGCCGAGGTGCCATGTATTATTCAAGCCGCTAGTTTGGGTCAGCTAGCATGAGCGGTGAAGGCGAGGACAGTATCAAAGCGAAGCAGGAATTGAATTTGGGTTTATAAATAGTAGAATGGGAACAAGGATTTTATGCAGAAAAAATGGCTTGAAATCTGTTCTTTTAGCAGCGCCTTTGTATACTTACGACTTCTGCAATGAAAAAGCTAGCTAGAAAAATCCAGTGTGCCATACTTGACTTGACCTAATTTGAAGATCTGTGTGAACACGTATAGGTCAAATATTGTCATTGTTTCACGCCTTGTCGTTGTTATAAATTAGTTTCAACCTTAGAGAGGTGCTGTCAGGGAAAAAAGGGCACTAAAAGTCACCTGATCTATTCTCAATAGCTCCGCAGAATAAGCAAAACGCAGTTTCTATAGCAACATCTCTGAAGCAAAGCAGAAAAAATACAATTTTGCAATTAAATTCTTGTTGAAGTGCTTAGACTTTGATTTATCTTTCAAATTAACAGTGAGTTACTACAGGTCTGTGTATTGTTTGACCTACAGTATGTGACAGTAGATGTAAGATGTAAGTTTGATGCATTACTGATGGCGTACGCTTGTCTACAAGTCAACTGAGTCTATCAATAGCATTATTCCACATTTAAGTGGCTGCAGAGGTGTTTCGCTGCTGTTTTGGCACATGGTATGTTTTGCCGTGCCAACTCGGATTTATTCCTTTAGATAATTCTGGTCCCTCTGACTCAAATTACAGACAGTAGATTGACACTGGTCCCAGTTATGTAATTAGTGTACAAATGATACCAACAGCCTGTGAATACTTATCAGTTCTATCATCATTACAGCCTCTGGTGCAGCCATTTTTATAATGTTTATATATCTCATGACCCATGGAGCTAAACAGAACACTAGAGGGGACATGCTAATGGTCAAGTGTACTAACTGACGCCCAGTGTGGCCACCATCTTGCTAAAGCAAATATTTTGCTCAGCCTATTGCAGAGCACTGTGTTATGGCTTTGATGGGAGGTACACAGTGACACACCCTGCCTATGCTTCCATTTGGTCCATCTTTTTCAGTACATTCTCGCCTCAGGACAAAAAATGAAGTAATCTTTCTCAATTTGTTAATACTGCCATGGTGTCAACTGGCAAGACACTCTACTCACCTTCCTTGTATGTACATCTGAGTTTGTTTGATTGCCCTGGTGTGTTTGGTGGGTCATAGGTGCAGTGTGATTGCTACATTTCTGTCAGTTTGCCCCAGGGCGGATGTGGCCACAGAGGTTATCACTACTAGTGTGTGATTACGGAAAAAATGAATTATGCACTCAATTCTAAACATGGAGCTCTTTTGAGAAGGCCTTGAGGCCTTGTAAGGTGCAATTTTATCTTTCTATTATCATTATTACAGAACCCACCAGTATGCTCACAGCAGATGATTATACATACCTGTTCTTTTCCATTTCATTGTGCGTAGACCTGCGGAGACAAGCACAAATGCATGTTAGAGATCAAAAGAACAATGAGAGATGCCCCTCGCTGTGTGCCGTCGCAGTCCAAAGGCTTACTGCAGGGAGGGAAAAAAAACGTGTAGGAGTTTATGAGCAGGCAGAAGGGCTGACAAAATGAGAATAGAGAAATAAAAAACAGAAGCAGCAGCTGCCAGGGCAGTGCTTTTTAAGAACCGAGTTACGTTTCTCAGAGGCCTTGGGTAAACATAGTAACAGTAACCAGAAACACTCAGGACTATGCCCCTTCATATTCACTCATTATCCATGGTCAAAGATCCTGGATTATAACTTTATTGAAGAAATTTCAAAGTCTATTTTCAATCTTTTTCAGCACCAAATATGGCCAAAAACAGTCCAAAAGCATAAGACGGTAATTCCTTTCACCCTTTTGTTTTTGCTTCTGGGGTTGTGCAGTGATTTGTTGATTAAGGGATACAATTTCTGGCACAACCATTTCCATTTATCTAGGCTTGGGACTGGTACATTTTACCAAAACTACAATAGGAATCAAATGAGCCTTGTATGATTGTAATTTTGGCTGAAGGTAAGAAGCATCCTTTTGAGGAAACACAAGGTAGGGGACACTCGGAAATTAGGTCAAGTGCAGTTTGGTGTGTGAAAAGGGGCAGGTGGGTGGTGGAGAGGGCAAAAGGCAGAGAAGAGGATCCTCTCTCCTCTACCCCTTTTTGACCTCTCCAAAATTAGACCCTGTCCCATTGGCTCTGCTCGGACGCTCCCAACCACTCACTAGTGCAAACGCCCCCCTTCTCTGGTCACAACTGACATCTAGCTTTTTAAGGAGGAGGTATATTTTCTGATAAAATAGGGGTTAACTAGTTCTAGTGTTGTATTTGAATCTCCGTGACCACTAATATAACAAAACAAAGTCAAAATGGTTGTACCACTTTTATTATCTAGTATCCCATGAAATCTACCAGAGAACTTGCTATCGGCGTTCAAAACAACAACAATAGCTAAGCTGACCATGCAAAAACTGGCAGCATTTGAGTTTTCTTTGACTGTACAGTAGCCTTATTGACTTCACTTAGCTCAGCAG